>WAAF01008025.1:0-17881 GCA_013400475.1 Tricholaema leucomelas
CCCCTAACATCCTGTGAGCCTGTGATTTTGTTTGGGCTCCAGCAGTGTGATTTTAAAGACATTCCACATTTTAATGTATTTTATTTCATTCTAAAATTGTCTAATGCATTACTTCACAAAGATTAACATAAAATTGTTATGGGAAGTTACTAATTATTCTGATAGCCGCATGGTGCCTTAATTAAAAATCATAATCCGTTGGAAAATATACATGTGTGTAATGAAAATACAATTCAAATGTGTTGTCCAGCAATGGATTTTGTTATTTAAGGTGAAGGAACTGTATACATTTTCTAAAGAGTCCACTCAAAACATGGTATTTCTCAGTGTTGCAGTTGGTCCTTGTTATTCAGCAGTGGAAGCAATAATTATTGTAAGATCTTCATGTTCTTAAGTTTGGCATTGATATTTGTTTGCATGAAAAATGCAACCATGAGGAAGCACAGTAGCACTTTAGAGAAGGAGATGCTGCCAAAGTCTCTGGTGAAGCTTGCCAAAAAACGCTCACAGTAGGGTCTCTACTAGGTCTCTGTCAGGGTGCATGTAGGTCCTGCTCTTAAGGATAATCACCTGCTACTGAATAGAAGTAATCTCTGGGACAAAGGCAGTGACTAAAATACAGTCTTAAGCCTTTCAACATTGCTAAGTTGCCAATAGTCTCATTTTCTCAGGAGTCTCCTGATGCTTGGTTAACTTGGGCTTAGTGCCATGTTAACACTACCTCCCAGCTGTGTATCTGGAGTCAGTTTATAGCTGGCCAGCTGAAACCTAGGATAGTCTGCTGTAAGAATCTCTACATCTGTCTGTGGTGCCATGACTGGATTAAAAATCCCCACAAACCCCTACAGTTTTTATGGGAAATTCAGTCATGCTATCATCATTTTATTTTATGTGAGACAAGGTTAATTGAGCCCAAGAATGAATCTTGCTCTGATGTGAAAGAGTGAGATAATGACTTTGAGGGCCTACACATCTCAGAGGAATAGGCACCTGTGATGGTTTGGGTGTCCCCTGCCCCCCACACTTTAGATCACCCAGACTAGACTCAGTCGGCTCTGGAAATTTGAATGAAGCTTATATTTACAGCTGGCACAATTTACAAGCAGATATTTACAGTAGATACATTTATAGACAGAAATATACAAGGTAAAAAGGTAATACAAACANAAATTGCACTCCCTCTCTTTTGAACTGTAGGCTGGCAGTTAAACCATTCATCCAGTAAGCAGATTTTCAAACCTTAAAGCAACTGATGATTCCTGTTTCCCCAGCAGAGCAGTGGCCTTCATCACCAAACTCTGTGACCTCCTGAAAAACAAGCAGCAAGTCAGTGAGGAGAGTTGCTGATAAATGTTTGCATTCGTTCTTGCAGTCATTGTAACCAGAAAAGTCAAGTCACCATAGAAAGGGTTTTCCAACTGTCTTTCTAGTGGAACAGAAACTAACTACATTCTTGCTCTATTTTATGCCATTAGATTGCAAGAACAATAGTCCTGGGAACAAAGACTTTTTTTCCTGCTAAATACTGTATCAACTAGGAGAAAGTAATTTGTGATTTTGCTATTGCTTCTAATGCCATGGCTTCTTTCTCCAGCCTGAGCAGACAAGTGGAACTGTTGGGGAGGGGAAAACTAATTAATGTGAGATGGTTATTTTCCAAAACTAATATTATCAATTTTGCTATTCAGAACTCTCACCACTCCTGGCCAATAATTTTAATAATATTTTAGTTCTTACACGGTTATGGAAACATTCTATGGATAATATCTACATCTAATATAACCAGCAAAACAGATAAACATTAATTGAACTAGAAGAGGAGGTTCCTGCGGTCAAATTCCTCTTGCCCAGTACTGGGCTCAAGCTCTTTCTGCTCTATGGCAGAAGGCAGTAGAGAATTACAAAGAGGTATTTAAGCATTTACTCACAGATTATTACTAATACCCTCCTGGGGGCTAGTCACAGTCCAGACAGTGCCCAAATGCTTTCAAGGAGCTCTGTCTTGTTGGACATTGAGACTTGAATCTTCCTGGCTTCTGGGGAAAGGATGCAGACAATCTCTGACCTTGTCTCCTGGCTTCTTCTGGACCATCTGTGTATATATCCAGGAATTCTAAGCAGGACCTTCAGGTGCAGAGGCAGGATGTCGTGCAGTCTCAGCACCATGTCACACTGGCCACACAGGCCATTCTTGATGCAGGCCAGGATGCCATTGGCTCTCTTGGCCACCTGGGCACACTGTTGGCTCATGTTCAGGCGGGTATCAATCAGCACCCCCAGATCTCTCTCTGTCTGGCTGCTCTCCAGCCACTCCGACCCCAGCCTGTACCTCTGCATGGGGTTGTTGTGGCCAAAGTGCAGCCCCTGGCACTTGGATTTATTGGACACCATCCCCTTGGACTCTGCCCATCTGTCCAGGCGGTCAAGGTCCCGCTGCAGAGCCCTTCTGCCCTCCAGCCCAGCAACATCTGCCCCCAGCTTGGTGTCATCTGCAAACTTGATGATGATCTTTCTTGGATCTGTTTTTTGTGATGTTCAGCCATCAAAAAGACTTTTTTTATTTTGAACAACAGATTGTTGTGGTTGGGTTTTTTTTATTGTTTTGGGTTTTTTGGTTTTGTTTTGGGTTTTTTTTTGTGGTTGGTTTCTTTTTTTTTTCTCCTAAGAAAATGTTTCTGCATGGAAAACATCTGTGATGATTTATATATTTTTGTAGTAATCCCCTAACTCATTAGAAGCAGTATTTCCATTCAGAAGATTACTATGTAAATATATGTGCATAAATCTAGGAAACTTAACTTTTAAAAGGGACAGACACTTTGGGTTTTAGAAGCATTTTTTATTTGTAATGTTGTTTCCAGCTGTGATAAATAAAGGTCTGAATTGCAATGGAAAATGTAGACATCGAGACCCTGATCTTGCACTGAATTCCAAGTGGGCAGGAGGTTTGCTGACACACAGTTCAGTGTGGAATCAGGGCCCTAAAATCTGAACTTACAAGGTCTGACTTTTTTATTCTGCAGTGTTCAAAGGCACTGCTTAAAATCCCTATAAATGCTTCATCTAGGCAGCAGGGCACCATTTCAGGAACTGATTGCCCATTATAGTACTGACAATAAAATAGGAGGAAACCCCAAGGGAGAAGGAGCACGGTCTTATGACTTCCCCATTGAATTCAATGTGAAACTTATAATTTCCTACTTCCACTTTGCAGGATGTGTCAGTTTCCAGTGGCCGGTGCATTATGCTCCTAAGCCTCTTTCAAGGAAATCTTCAATGAGGTGCTTATTACAGTGGAAAACCAGAGAAAATCGTGGCAGAAATCTGAGTTCTACTCCAGTAAAGATTTATTTAATATCTGCAAAAGAATATACATTTTTTTCCCCTTTATATAGCCTTCCCTCACTCCCAGACTTAAAGCAGCTAGAAGTAATACTCCTTTGATTTACATATTCTGTGCTAGATTGTGAAAGTGTCCTTGCCAGACACAGAAGTGATGATAGCTGTTTAAGAGCTCTTTTAAGATGATTTTTTTTTTCAGAGATTATTTCAAAGAATCTCTGACACAATATTCAGGGAGAAAAAAAATAAGACACATGTTGTCCTGGAGTCCTGTGTACCCCAAAATTCCTCTCCCTCTGTGGTTTGAATGGGAGAGGAAAAAGGCGCAAAAAGACCTGTTTCCCCCCCCTGCCCTGCAGGCGTGAAGGAGGGGAGCAAGGGACCCTTCTGGCATGAGGGGTGCCCCATGCCAGGCCTGCGCTGGACTCGGCTGGGGATTGGCTGTGTTCTGTGAGTGGTAACTCAGACCTTTGTCTAGGAAGGGTATAAATATTGGGGAGACTTCCTGCTTTGGGGTTCCCGCCTTGGGGTGTTCCTGCCTTCGAGTTCGTTCCTACCTTGGAGTTCGTTCCTGCCTTGGAGTTCGTTTCGTTCCTACCTTGGAGTTCATTCCTGCCTTGGAGTTCTCCCCCTGCCTGGATAGCTTCTGCACAAGGAGCCCCTGATGCTCCGAAAGACAAGCTCTGAAGGACAGGGTTCACTTTAAGCACCCCCCTTGTGCAGCTTGATAGCTCTTAACGACCCTCGGAGGCTTCTGAAAGACCCGAAGGGACAAGCCTTTGGACCGCCCTTCCATTCAAGCCAGCCTGATTCTGCTGTGAGTAGCTTTGGCTTCACCCTTATCTTGATATTGGGGATGCTATATTTAATAGCTCAAGCCTTTTCCAACTTCTGACTTCTAAAATAGTCAAGTCTACCTGTGGTATCTGTGTAGATATTCTCAACCAACTAAGAACCTGCTAATTAAAACTAAATTAATTTCTGTATATAGTTTTGGGGAAAATAGAATAACTATTTTTTATATAAATTCCTGACTTGGGCACATTAATTCCCTGCCTCCATAACACATATACAGACTCACATGTGCTTCTTTCCTGCATTGGAGCTGAGAAACCACCATACATCCCTCTCTCTCCTCTGTGAAACTTCCAGCAGTTTGTGGTAGCAAAGAGCACCTGTCTGGATAATGCAAAGGGATAAGGGAGTATGTTAAACAAGGGCAGAGGGAATTAGGGAGGGATGCAGGAGACACAGAGCTAATTGAAGCAAAGCATTTTATTAATCTAGAGTGCTGTCTCCAGACATGCCTGAAATCTAAATAATGATACCAAACTTCAAAGGCCTTGTTCTCCATTCCTTGTGCACTCACTGCTCCTGTTTAAGTCAATGGAACTTCTAAGTATATCAAAATGCAGACTTGTGCTGTGAATAAGCTATAAGAATCAATTAACAATAAAATCTTTTACTGTTCACAAGAAAAAAACAACAAACCTGTCTATTAAGAGCATGAGTAGCTTTAATATGATGTGTGATTTTAACCCTCTGAAGAACCATCTGAAAGCCTGAATCTCCTCTGAGACTGTTATTTATTCAGCAAGGTCTGTTTCACTGCCATTGGACCCTGTGCATACATGTTGCATCAAGGATGGTGTAGAACCTGAGTACCAATCTGTACAGCTTCTGAGGTGGGCTCTGGGATTTGTCTTGTTTGTTTTAAAACTCTTCTGTTGTTTCAGCATCTTTGCTTATGGAATTATGTTAATTTTATTAAGCAAAATTGATGATGATCATGACCAGAGGGCTGGAGCACCTCTCCTATGAGGACAGACTGAAAGAGTTGGGGTTGTTCAGTCTGGAGAAGAGGAGGCTCCCAGGTGACCTTGTTGTGGACTTCCAGTATCTGAAGGGGGCCTACAAAAAAGCTGGGGAGGGACTTTTTAGGCTCTCAGGGAGTGACAGGACTAGGGGGAATGGAGCAAAGCTGGAGATGGGTAAGTTCAGATTGGATGTGAGGAGTATGTTCTTGAGCATGAGAGTGGTGAGAGCCTGGAATGGGTTGCTCAGGGAGGTGGTTGAGGCCCCATGCCTGAGGGTGTTTAAGGCCAGGCTGGATGAGGCTGTGGCCAGCCTGATCTAGGGTAGGGTGTCCCTGGGCATGGCAGGGGGGTTGGAACTAGATGATCCTTGTGGTCCCTTCCAACTCTGACTGATTCTATGAAACATTAATTATGTGGTGGCATCATAGTGGTTTGGGTCCATAAGGTATTCTGAAAGTGACCATTATTAGTTATAAGATGTGCTATTGTTATTTCCTCTTTATTTTCTAAAAGCAAACCACTTGCTCTCTTCCTTAAGGGAGTCCTCTTAAACAGGGGCATAAGACCCAGTTCTCCATCTGCCTCTTCAGGGTGCTTGCATAGAGATGTCATTTACTGAGACAGGGGACACAGTGAGAAATACTGGTCCACAAAGCCCTGGGTTTTATTACCTTCAGACCCTCAAATCCAGGGCTTTTCTCATTTTTTGCCTTGTGATGGTTTGAGTGTTCCTCGTTCTCCACCCCCCCAACTTTGTAAATCACCCAGACTGGACTCAGCCTGCTCTGAAAATTGAATGAAGCTTATTATTTGCAGCTAGCACAATATACAAGTAGATATTTGCAGTATTTGCAGTTATATACAGAAATATACAAGGTAAAAGGTAATACAGAAACACAACAGCCCTCCCAGAAACCTGAGTCCCCAAGAGGGGCTCCCAGCCACCCTTCCACCTTCTCTCCCCCCACCTCAACCTTACCCCAGTCGCAAGGAAGAATGGAGGTTCGGCCAGGGGGTTAGGAAGCAAAGTGGATTAGTCAGAGAGACAGCAGAGAGGCTAGAGAGACATGCAGCTCAGAGCTCCCAGGCAGAACGACTCCCTATCTATGTTTTGATTCTTGTTCTTATACATCTCAGCAAGCCTGTGAGTGAAGTAGACATCACCATTATTTTCCTTCCACAGACTGTAATCTAATCCTTCTCACCAAAACATTCTAGCTAGACTCAAACTAGCACATGCCTTCATCCAGTAGTATCATCAAAGTAGACATTCTCACACTCAGCTTCCTCTGGACAATTGAGAAAATGTTCTTATGTCATAATTTCATGGTTTAGGTAGGATAGAATAGAATAGAATCAATCAGGTTGGAAGAGACCTCCAAGACCATCCAGTCCAACTTATCACCCATCCCTATCCAGTCAACTAGACCATGGCACTAAGTGCCTCATCCAATCTTTTCCTGAACACCTCCAGGGACGGTGACTCCACCACCTCCCTGGGCAGCCCATTCCAATGCCAATCACTCTCTCTGCCAACAACTTCCTCCTAACATCCAGCCTAGACCTCCTCTGGCACAACTTGAGGCTGTGTCCCCTTGTTCTGTTGCTGGTTGCCTTGCAGAAGAGACCAACCCCCACCTGGCTACAGCCTCCCTTCAGGTAGTTGTAGACAGCAATGAGGTCACCCCTGAGCCTCCTCTTCTCCAGGCTAAACAACTCCAGCTCCCTCAGCTTCTCCTCATAGGGTTTGTGTTCCAAGCCCTTCACCAGCTTTGTTGCCCTTCTCTGGACACATTCCAGCACCTCAACATCTCTCTTGAATTGAGGAGCCCAGAACTGGACACAGGACTCAAGGTGTGGCCTGACCAGTGTTGAGTACAGGGGAAGAATAACCTCCCCTGTATATATCTATATTCAGATATAATCACTGAATATGTTATGGGAGAGACTGACGTTGCTAAGTGTCTTTTTCAAATGCATTTAAATATTAAAACTCATAGGATTTTTTTTTTTTTTCATTTGATTTGAATTTAAGATTTCCATGGCAGATTGTTTTCTAAACCTTTTCAGTTATTAAAGAAGCTTAGTTAGCCTGCTGAGGTTGGCTTAAAACCTTATTAATAATTGGCTGGTTGATACTTTGTAATAAGAAAAGTATTTCATGGAGAAATGGGAGTTCATCCAAATCATCAGAATTTGTGAGGAAATGTCTGTTTTAATTAAATTGATGAGATTTCATGATCACAGCAGAGTCTCCTGATTAATTTGCTTCATTTTATAACTAAAGCAAATTAAACCAAAATTGTTTTCTATACAAATTAATGTATTCGTTGTCCATGGTAAGGTGTTGGCATTCAGAGGCTGTAGGAGCAGCCTCTATGAGGAGAGGTCAAGACCGCCCCATGATAGACAGAAAGGGTTCCAGTGGACCCACTGCAGAGCACAGCTGAGTCCCTCAGCTGCGGTGGTGGCACCTTGGGGAAAACAAGTTTAAGAAAGGATGGAAAACATTGCACAGCATGTGAGAGAGGAGTGAGAAAATTGTGAGAGAAATAGCTCTGCAAACAACCAGGTCAGAGAAGAAGGAGAGAAGGAATTACTCCAGGCACTGGTGAAGAAACTCCCCTGCAGGCCGCTGGAGAGGATCATGGTGAGGCAAATTGTCCTTTCGCAGTTCACAGAGGCAGATACTCACAGTACAACCGATCGAGGGTCCAATGCTCTAGAAGGTGAGTGTGCCCTGGAGGAAGCCACAGCATTTGAGAACCTTCAGTGGAGCAAGGGAAAAGTATGATGAGGAAGGAGCAGCAGAGAGGAGCTGTTGTAGACTCATGCTGATGCTCAGGGTCAGCATGTGGAGGAGGAAGAGGAGTCAAGGAACAAAGCAGAAAAGCTGAGCTTGGGAAAGAAAGGCTGCAGGAGGCAGGGATTTTCTTTGTTGTTTTATTTCTGAGTATCCCATGGTAGTGTTTAAGTGGCAATAAATGAAATTAATCTTCCCCAAGTTAAGTCTATTTTGTCTAGAGCAATATTTGGTGAATGATCTCCTTATCCTTATCCCAATCCATGAGTTTTTTTTCATTTTATTTCCCTCCCCATTCTGAGGAGCTGGAAGAGCAGCCGGGCGGGCACCTGACAGCCAGCCAAGATCAACCAACCACAATGAAGCTCAACATTTTTGTCTAAAATACTATTTGAGTATTTTTGCCATGAAATCCTCTGGAGGTTTTGTTTTTTTTTTGGTAAGTGCTATTCCAACCTGACTTTTCTATTTCACAAAGTCACAGAAACATTCCAGTTGGAAAAGAGCCTCAGGATCATCAAGTCCAACTGATATCCCCACTCTAGAAGGTTCACCCTAAACCGTACCCCTAAGCACCTCATCAAAATAACTTTTAAACACCTCCAGGTTGGTGACTCAACCCCCTCCCTGGGCAGCACATTTCAATGCCTGACCACTCTTCCTGTGAATTTTTTTTTCCTAATGTCCAGTCTAAACCTACTCAGTTGCAGCTTGAGGCCATTCCCTCTTGTTCTATCGCTATTTATCTGTGAGAAGAGACCAGCACTAACCTCTCCATAATGCCTTCTCAGGCAGCTCTAGACAGTGATGAGGTCTTCTGTCAGCCTCCTCTTTTTCAAACTAAATAGCCCCAGCTCCCTCAATCACTCCTCATAAGATTTGTTTTCCAGGCCCTACATCAACTTTGTTGCCCTCCTCTGCACTTGCTCCAGCATCTCAATGACTCTCTTGTGTTGAGGTGCTTAAAACTGAGCACTATACTTGAGATGTGGCTTTGCCAGAGCAGAGTACAAGGGGACAATCACCTCCCTACTCCTGCTGGACACAGCATTTCTAATACAAGCCAGGATGCCAATGGCTTTCTTGGCCATCTGGGCACACTGCTTGCTCATATTGAGTTGCTTGTCTATTACAACCCCATAGTCCTTTCCATCTAGACAGCTTTCCAGCCACACTTTCCCAGGCCTGTAGGACTCCTTGAAGTTGTTGTGGCCCAAGTGCAGGACCTGGCATTTGGCCTTGTTGAAGCTCATGCCATTAACACTGGCTCATCAATCCAGTCTGTCCAAGTCCCTCTGTAGAGCCTCCTTATCCTCATGATGATGAGAGGACTGGAGCATCTCTGCTATGAGGACAGGCTGAGAGAGTTGGGGCTCTGCAGCCTGGAGAAGGCTTCGAGGAGACCTTAGAGTGGCTTTCCAGTATCTGAAGGGAGCCTACAGGAAGGCTGGGGAGGGACTATTGACAAGGTCTGGTAATGTTAGGACGAGGGGGAATGGGTTTAAGCTGGNGCTTTTAATTTTAATTAAGGAAAATATTTTCTTGAAATATTATTAAAGAAGTTAAAAGCTGATTTTTTTTCCTACTGCCTTTCCTACACTACTCTTTAAATGTCTTGTTATGCTCTTACCCAGGTGCCTGCATTTGGGAGCCTTAAATCTAGTTTCAGACTTCCACTGGCTCCTTTCAGTTAGGAGACAGAGAATCACTTCTCCTATCTTCTAATTTCAAGTTTCTATGTACCATTTCATGTTCTCCATATTCAGAGATAAAAGAGCAGCTGTTATTTCATCCATCTGACTCTCCTAAGTGTAAAACACACTGGAACCATTATTTTTTTTAACCAGCTGCTCTTCTCTGCACATGCTTTTTCAAGGGAGGTGAGAGGATAAGAAGTTGGTAATGGCAAGGTTCTGAAATATTTCCATGAGTAGAACATCTATGAGTAGCACAGCAGTTTTGTTAGCCAAAAAGGTGATGTGGAATAGAGAGACTACAACAATGCCCACAGACTGTATATTTTATTTTACTAGCACAGTTCACATTAATAGGGTTGATGGTTTTTTTTGGGTAGAACCAGACCAACCATTCTTATATAGTAATGAATATAATTTGTTCATGTAAATAATCCCATTAAGCTAATGAGTCTCTTTCAATGGATGAAGCTGGGTCTCTGCTCCAACTGATGTTTATTTAATAAAAAAACACACCTTTTATTTAAATAAAGGTAATTTCAGCACCGTTAATGAGCACTTACTGTTATCAGGTGGAGTTAAAATAAGAAGGAGGAAGGGAGCATGTGGTCATTACAGGGTAACCTACAGAGAAGACAGCAGGAAGATGGAGCTAGTGCCACACACAGAAGCCGCTGATGCATCCAAAACATTTTAGAATCATAGAATCAACCAGGTTGGAAGAGACCTCCAAGAGCATCCAGTCCAACCTATCACCCAGCCCTATCCAATCAACTAGACCATGGCACTAAGTGCCTCATCCAGTCTTTTCTTGAACACCTCCAGGGACAGTGACTCCACCACCTCCCTGGGCAGCCCATTCCAGTGGCAACACTGACGTATTCCCAGGCTTTGGAGAGGTTACAGTACAGAAAGATGCTCCTGTGAGAGTAAATTGGAGAAGACTGTATGCTGAAAGGAAGCTTCATTAGAAAAAAGTAGTGTTTCCTAGGAGGAATGCATGAGCAGAAGCTGGTGTCAGGTTGCTCCAGAGGAGGTTTAGGTTGGAGATAAGAAAGAATTTGTTTGCTGCAAGAGTGGTCAAGGATTGGCAGAGGCTGCCCAGGGAGGTGGTGGAGTCCTCATCCCTGGAGATGTGACCATGGCATTTGGGGCCATGGTTTAGTGGCCATGGTGGGGTTGGGTTGCTGACTGGAATGGATGATCTTGGAGGTCATTTCCAACCAAAACAGTTCTATGATTCTTTCTTCAGGTCAGCCATGGCATTTTTTGGAGAAGATGTTTGGGGATTTTCACCTGCAGCAGTGGGTCACCAAAAATGAGAGCAGGCGTGCTGAGATACGGTGCTGGGGGACGAAGCAGTGTGAAGTTTTCACCGAGCTGGAAAATTTTTATGACATCTTTCAGGGCTGGTGAAAATTTGAAATATAGTCAGTAGTGTTATTGGGCTGAAAGGTAGGCTATAGAAGAAAATAATAATTGGCATATAGCACTGTTCCATTCCACTGAAAATGTTCTGGTCTTGCTAATGTTTGCTTAATGTGTACTAGCACAGTAGATGCATTGCAGAGTAACAATTACTTCAATTATGAGATGTAATGCAAAGTCACTAAAAGATTCTTTAATGATATTTTTACAGTAGCATTTAGCTACAGGAAGAAAGCATGTTTTTATGGTTACTCTCTTTTTTTTCTTTGCACATCAGACTAAATTACAGTAAGAAGATAACTAATGAAGGAGGACTGACAGTCTGTTCATTTTGCTGTGCGCTTTTCTATTAGTTTTCCTTGCTGAATTCTGGCCCAGGTCTTTTCTTTCATTAAAAAGAAAACTCTCTGAGTTCAGAGATATATAGGTGCCATAATACATATTCATTTATTTTTTTTCTTTAATCTTCAAAAATCTGCTACGTGGGTTCTTTGAATAGCTGGAGATGTCTATGCTCTGGGTGTCCAGCACTGTGATGATTTGAGTGTTACCCACCCCCCCCTTATGAAAATCACCCAGACTAGACTCAGCTGATCTGGAAATTAAAGAATGAAGCTTTATATTTACAGCTTAGCACAATATACAAGCAGATATTTACAATCTATACAGCTATAGACAGAAATAGACAAGGTAAAAAGTAATACAGAAATACAACAGCCCTCCCAGAAACCTGAGTCCCCAGGAGGGGCTCCCAACCACCCTTCCACCTTCTTCCCATCCCTCTGCCTTATCTCAGACTTTGCCTTACATTCAAGGTGAGTTTGGAGGATTGGCCAGAGGGGTTAGAAAGCAGAAGGATTAGTCACATAGATGGCAGGTTGGAGAGAGAGAAGTGCAGCCCAAAGCCAGAGAGCAAAAATGTGTTACCTGTGTTTATGTTCTTGTTTTTATACATCTCAGCAAGCCTATGAGTGAAGTAGACATCACCATTGTTTCCTTTTCACAGCCTGTAGTCTAATTCTTCTCACCAAAATATCCCAGCTAGGCTCAAACTAGCACAAGCACTGAACATATTGCCACTAAGGTCAGGGCTGAAATTGCATGTGACAGTGGTTTTGGTTCAGAAGTAAGAAATTTTTCATGCAGAATCCTTTTAGAGTCTCAGTCAAGAGGAGAACCCAAAACTATTAAATTATTAATATTTCAAATTCCTTCAATATATTGTTCATTTATTATTTGAAAAGGAGCTCTAGATTGTTAATGTATTTGTCATGTTTGTATAAGTAATTCTTCATTTAAATGAGTTTTTAATGCTAACAATTGTTCTGAGTCTAAAAAAAACAAAATCTGTCTGGGATTTGATGTCATCTTTATTAAGTTCTGTCACATCAGTGGTAAATATTTGACTATTTCCTTGTATGTTTTAGCATGACTTTTCTTTTACAAGCCCCAAAAGTTGTTGATGATTATCTGTAGTTTTAAAATACGAGCAGAAGCTTTTTCTTTCCTTTGGCCATGTTTGTCGTCTCACTGTCTAGAAACTTCCCCACAGACCTTTTTCTAAAGGAAACTGTGTGACTCCATCGATGATTCCATATGGCTGCTTGTCATACATTGATGGTAAGTGTTGGACTACTTAATCTGGTTGGTTTTCTCAATGATTTGCAGTATGTTTTTTTATGTATCAATGTCTTCCTCACATGCAAACTGACCTTGTTTGAACTAATGAATGGTATTAATTTTCCATTCTGTTTCGTATCAACTCTCCATATGTGGGAATGCAAAGTGAAGAAGGATGTGAGAACAGAGTGAAGAAGGATAATAAAAGGCAGATGCTGACCTTTGTTTCCACCAGCTGCTGGCTAACTTATCTCAGAAAGGATAGATAATGGACACCTCATTAATGAGAAAAACAAGGCGTGGTTTATGCTACTATCCACCAGTACCCCCAGGGTCCCTTTGTGCCTGGCTGCTCTCCAGCCACTCTGTCCCAAGCCTCTAGTGCTGCTTGGGGTTGTTGTGGCCAAAGTGTAGAACCCTGCACTTGGCCTTGTTAAACTTCTTTTGCACTCCCAGTCTACTTGCTGGTGGGATGGTTTGAAAAGCAGAAAAGTCCTTGACTCTGTCTAAATTCTTCTCAGCAGCAACAAAAACATTCCTGTCCCATCAACAGTGTTTGCTGCACAAATCCAAATCATTGCCTTATACTAGATGAAGAAAACTAATTCTACTCCAGCTAAAACCAACAACAAACAAGAGTTTGTTTTCTTTAGAATGACATTTACCTTTTTTCTTCTGTAGCTTTCTTTTTCCATTTTTTCCCCAACTTCTCTAAGTTTTGTAGAATCAGAGAATGATATAATCAGAATGAACAGAAAAGAATTACCCCTTTCTGTCTCAGTTGGGGGAGTAACTGCAGCTGGCATTACAAATGTGAGAGCAAAGCTTCTAAAGAGGAATTGTTTATTTCCTTTATAAGTAACAAGTAAGCTCACCAGCGAAACTAAAATCTTTAAGAGGAAAGTATAGCTTTTACCCAACCTCATTCAATTGTAAGAGACTTTACTATTATATATATGCCAATATCTTAAGCCATAAATCTTGACAGCTGCTGGTATTTACATGCAGATCTCTCAACAGGAAACTAATATAAAATCATGTAAGGAAGGAAGTTACAAAGACTGTACAAAATTAACAGAATTCTAACTAAAGGCAGTTTTAAAACCTTTTTTCTTCAACAGATTTCAGATTTGCAAGTGGGGAAAAAAATTACTTTATGTGTTAGTTTGATATCAGTGAAATTTATTGTGAGTAATTAATTAGAGAAAGCTCTACTGCCAAGAAAGCTGTATAATAATCATGTTTGTTGTGTACAAAAGAAAAATTAAGAGATGTATTTTAAGCATATATTTCAGTGCTGTTTGCTACTAATTAACCAAATGTAGTCATAAAATATCTGGTAAATGAGTACTTAAAGGAAGTTAAATAAGACATGAAATTCATATATATATTAATAAGGGAACACTTTTTGTTACCAGGCTGCTTTGTCTTCCATTTTTGTTAAAACAAGAGAAGTAAAGCAGGTAGTAAAGGCCTCAATATAAAACAGTAACTTCAGCTGGAAATAGGAAATTTCAATGCTGGCTGTTATTTTGGCTGCACTAAATCCATGTTTTCTTATTGCAATTTCAGAATGACTGATCAGAGAGTAATTTACCAAAAGTATTAGGTCATATCTAATCTCAATTAATTTAACAATGAACAACACACATTTTATTGCAATTCTGCTGGAAATATTGTAGCTCTGCAAAACCAACATGATGTCTAGGATTATATTTCTTGAACTCTTGGCATACACTCAAAAATTGTGAACAACTGATGGTCATCTATTTAATTAAAGTTTTAGTTGTATTTTATATTTTGTCCTTTCCTTTATATTTTCACTTAGATGTCACTGTTTTCATGTCACAGAATCACAGAATCAGTCAGGTTGGAAGAGACCTCCAAGATCATCCAGTCCAACCTAGCACCCAGCCCTAGCCAGTCAACCAGACCATGGCACTAGGTGCCTCAGCCAGTCTTTTCTTGAACACCTCCAGGGACAGTGACTCCACCACCTCCCTGGGCAACGCATTCCAATGCCAATCACTCTCTCTGTGAAGAACTTCCTCCTAACATCCAGCCTATACTTCCCCTGGCACAACTTGAGACTGTGTCTACCCATTTGTGAATTTTCAAAGTGTCAAACCCAAACATTCTTTTTAAACATAGAAATAATACTGTCTGTGAGTCTGTTTGTTGTTGCACACTAAAAAAAATAAATATTAATAATATGGTCCTCAAATTGTGCCAGGGGAGGTTTAAATTGTTTATTAGAAAAAAACTTTCTCCACCAAGAGTCGTCAGGCATGGGAACAGGCTGCCCGGGGAGGTGATGGCATCACCATCCCTGGAGGTCTTTAAAGAATACATAGATATGGCTTGAGGGACATGGTATAGTGGTGGAAATGACAGTGCTAGATTTACAGTTGGACTTGATGATCTTAAAAGTCTTCCAAACTAAGTGATTCCATGACTGTTCTGTGACTTAAACCAGCTGTAGCTCCACTTAAGACAGAAAATAATCTCCAGATGACTTTAGTTTTAGAAAGCTTTCATTGATGACAATTGAGCAAAAGCAGAGGAAAAAAAAAGAATTTTCTCATAATGATGTGTGCTAGTTTGAGCCTAGCTAGCATGTTTTGGTGAGAAGAACTAGATGATAGGCTGAGAAATGAAAACAATGGTGAGGTCTACTTCCCTCACAGTCTTGCTGGGATGTGTAAAGAAGAAAGGCAAAACAAAGATTAGGTCACTTGCTTCTTCTCTTTGCTGGGGAGCTTTGCCTGCTGGGGAGAAGCTGAGGCTGCTGGCTGAACTCCATCTTGCTTTCTAACCTCACCCTCCATTTGCTTGGCTGCTTCACCTTGCTTTTTAACCCTTTTGGCTGAACCTCCATTCTTCCTTGGGACTGGGGTAAGGTTGAGAGGGGTAGGGGGAAGTTGAGGGGTGGTTGAGAGCCCCTCCTGGGGACTCAGGTTTCTGGGAGGCGAGTTGTGTCTGTATTACCTTTTCCCTTGTATATTTCTGTCTGTATCTGTATCTACTGTAAATATCTGCTTGTAAATTGTGCCAGCTGTAAATATAAGCTTCATTCAAATTTCCAGAGCCGACTGAGTCTAGTCTGGGTGATTTCAAAAGTGTGGGGGGGTGGGGGGCACCCAAACCATCACATGATGGAAAGCTTCTCACATTTATAGTTTTTCTTAATAGTTTTCCTTTTCCTAATAGCTTTTCTTTTACCCTTGAGAGGTCTTCTGATCCTGGCCCTTATGCTGTCATTTGGACATTACATTCTACGAAATGTGCAACTATTACCACCCTTTAAGATTATTTGCATTTGCATGTCTGTGTTGTATACCTTTGCAGCACTTACTTTTTATTGGCAGACTTTTTTTTTTCCTTCTCATCTTGTGCAGTGCATTTTTTGAAGCATAAGTACATTTCTACTTCAGAAGCTGAGGCACAGGGTAATTTTAAAGTTGGAGTGCACCTGCGTGATGGCAGCGTGATAGACATTTGTGAAATAAATGCAGACTTATGGTGAGTAGGTTCAGCTGCAACCCCCTAAAATGACATTTTATGACATGGCAGCCTTAAATGGTAAAATGTTGAACAATCACAGAAAAACATTGCACCATGTAAAACTGTAGTACAAGAGGATAAAATGACAATAGTGTGCAAAGCTGCAGCTGATCCTCATTGCCATATGGTATGTCACTCACCGTAATAACACTTTGTGCTAGTTTGAGCCTAGCTAGAATGTTTTGGTGAGAAGAACTAGATTACAGGCTGTGAAAGGAAAACAATGGTGATGGCTACTTCCCTCATAGGCTTGCTGAGGTGTATAAGAATAAAAAGAAAAACATAGATAACCACTTTCTACTGCTGGCGAGCTCTGAGCTGCATCTCTCTCCTAACCACACCCTCCGTTTCCTTGGCTAATCCACTTTGCTTCCTAACCCCCTGGCCGAGCCTCCATTTCTTCCTTGGGACTGGCGTAAGGTTGAGAGGGGTAGGGGGAAGGTGAAGGGGTGGTTGAGAGCCCCTCCTGGGGACTCAGATTTCTGGGAGGGCTGTTGTGTTTCTATATTACTTTTTACCTTGTATATTACTGTATCTGCTGTAAATATCTGCTTGTATATTGTGCTAGCTGTAAATATAAGCTTCATTCATATTTCCAGAGCTGGCTGAGTCTAGTCTGGGTGATTTCTAAAGTGGGGGGGGGGGCAGGGAACACCCAAACCACTACACACTTATATTCCCTCAGTAAGTTCCCTGAAATATCAGGGAGTGTATAAGTCAGTACACAGATTGCAAAAGGAATATTTAATCATACACATTATGAACTTTGTACTTTTGGGAATCATTCTGCACTTACATTAACAGAATACACTTTAAAAATGCATATATCTTGGAATGTTCCCAGGGTTATATAGCTGAAAATCTACTTGTTAAAATGGTTAAAAGCAAAGCTTCCAAAATAAAAACCCCAAACAAAAAACAACCCCAAACTGTCAACAAATAACTGCTAGAATTTCTCTCCCCGTCCCCCTTCAGGATAGTGTGAGTTTCACAATTTTTGCATATTTACATCTTTAAAATTTAAAGTGTACTCTGTTCTGAATGCTGCTGAGGAGAAACCAGCTAGCTCAAGTTGTTTGGAGAATGGTCGTTTGCTCTCTATCACAGATGAATGGTAAAATGTTTAACTGGCCATTATTTCTTGCAATGCAAAATGCAGAGAGAGCACTCAGGGCAGATTTCATCAAGCGGTTTTGAAGTAAACAGAGGAAGTACTTTGTCATATCACCCCTGTAATTAAATTGTGGAACTCATTGGCACAAGATGTTGCAGAAGGTGACACTGTAATCTGAGGGCTGAGGACACGTTCATCTTTTCTACTGAACACAGAAGCCTGGAGTCCTCTGCAAGATTATGCCAGGAGAAAGGATCACTTGAGACATGCCTGTTCCCCATACTCATGCCTGTTAGTAGGAAGGATGTTGGGATAGAATGACTTCTATACCTGATTTGATCTGATCTGAGGGCTGAGGACATGTTCATCTTTTCTACCGAACACAGAAGCCTGGAGTCTTCTGCAAGATGATGCCAGGAGAAAGGATCACTCTAGACATGCCTGTTCCCCATACTCATGCCTGTTGGAAGGAAGGATGTTGGGCTAGAATGAATTCTAT
>WAAF01008026.1:0-11564 GCA_013400475.1 Tricholaema leucomelas
AAAACTAAGGATAAGAGTTTGTAATAAGACACTTTTAGGATTTTAGGGTATAGGGATATTGTAGAATATTTTTTAGGATTTTTCTGTAGATTTAGTTAGCACTTGGATCAACTCAAAAAAAAAAAAAGAGGGGGGAGAGTAGAAGGTAAAGGAGATAGGGAAAAGAAAGGAAGGAGAGGAAGAAATTTTTTTCTTCGCAATTCCTGTAGTTACATCATACAGACAAGGTCAAAGTATTTGTTAGCCTAGGAAATGAATGTGTTTGCATTTGTTTTTGTATTTGTTTGAGTGTTTCACCATTTATGTTCACAGGCTCTTGTTATGACCAGCCTGTTTTCTTAAAGTGAGCAGAAAATCTTGTTCAGATGATAGAATTGTGGAAAGATCTTGAAAGCAGTATTGAAATGTTTGTGTGTGTATAGATTATAAGGCTTTGATCATGGTTAACGAATTAGGGTATTCTCACAAGTTTTCAGCAATTCTGGTTTGATGAATGGATAACAGCAAAATAGAAATCAGTTTAGCACCTGTTGTAAGGGCCAAAACCCACTTAATTGGCACAGATGGTGATGTGCTGCTTGTCTTTTTGCAAGGGCCCTGCAAAAAGATGAGAAACACTGCCCTAAATTCTTAAAACAAATGAAGGACTGTGGGAATAAGGCCTAATAGGTCAGCCTGAAAGTAACATCCAGGGCATATCTTTGTATCATATTTAGAAATTAGTGGTTCTTAAGCACAATAGACAGATGCAGCTCATAGCTAAGGAGTGTAGTGAAAACATCAAGATTTCTGAGAATCTAGTGAATAGGAGTCAGAGGAGGAATACTGGAAAACATCTGCAACTCTACAACTTTGACTGCGACACAGCCAGCAAAGACGTGGCACATATGCACTCTCCTGTGACTGNATTCTGTGTGACCTATCTCTACCTTGCACATGACTTTAAGCCAATCCGACAGAACCACGCTGGCAGTAGCCTGTCAGAGGGTATAAATTGTGCTGTGCTGCAAATAAACTTTGGAGTCTATTCTGTCAACTCATATTGAGTGTTATTTCTTGCTCCCTTCCTCCCTGGGGCCTGAACCCTGTCGGTATTGCTGGTCCGATCCCTCGTGGGCGAAACTTCCCAGCACAGCAGGTTCTGGAAATTTGAATGAAGCTTATATTTACAGCTGGCACAATTTACAAGCAGATATTTACAGTATATACAGTTACATACAGAAATATACAAGGTAAAAGGTAATACAGAAACACAACTCCCCTCCCAGAAACCTGAGTCCCCCAGGAGGGGCTCTCAACCACCCCTCACCTTGCCCCTACCCCTCTCAACCTTACCCCAGTCCCAAGGAAGAATGGAGGTTCGGGCAACAGGATTAAGAAGCAAAGTGAATCAGCCAAAAAAGCAAATGGATGGTGAGGTTAGAAAGCAAGATGGAGTTCAACCAGCAGCCTGAGCTCCCCAGCAGGAGAGGAGAGCAAAGCCCAGAGCGAAGTGCCCCAGCGAACTGCAGAGCAAAGTGACTTTATCTAATGATTTGCTTTTCCTTTCTACACATCTCAGCAAGACTGTGAGCGAAGTGGACATCATCATTGTTTTCATTTCACAGCCTATTATCTAGTCCTTCTCAGCAAAACATACTAGCTAGGCTCAAAATTAGCACAGACCCTAACCCCTCAATCTAACCCTCACCTTAGCTATAACCCTAACCCCTAACACTAACCCTAACGTGCACCCCAACCTGAATTCTAACCCCCTAACCCTAACTCTAAACACTAAACCTAATCCTAAACACTAACCCTAACATTAACCCCTAACCCTAACCTTAACCCTCACCCTAAAACTAACCCTAACCCCTAACAGTAACCCTAACCCTAACCCTCACCATAAACCCTAACCCATAACCTAACCCTAACCCTCACCCAAACCCTAACCCTGACCCTAACCCGACCCTAACCCTAACCCTAGCCCCAAAACCTGCCCCTATCTCTAACCCTAACCCTAGCCCAACCTTAACCCTAACGGACCCTAACAATAACCCTAACCCCTCACCCTAACCCTCACCCTAGCCGTAACCCTAACCCCTAACACTAACCCTAACCCACACCCCAATGTGAACCCTAACCCCAAGCACTAAACCTAACCCTAAACCCTAACACTAACCTCTAACCCTAACCTTAACCCTCACCCTACCTAACCCTAACCCCTAACAGTAAATATAAGCCTAAACCCTAAACCTAACCCTGAACCCTAACCCTAACACTAAGCTAACCCTCCCCTCAACCTAACCTTAGGCCTAACCATAACCCTAATGGAACCCTAACTTTAACCCTAACCCCTAACGCTAACCCTAACCCGGATCCCTAACCCTAACCCCTAACCCTAATACTAAGCCTAACACAATCCTAACTCTAATGCTAACCTTCACCCTAACCCTAACCCTTAACCCTAACTGCTAAGCTTGCCCCTAACCCTAACTCCTAACTCTAACCCTAACCCTAAACCTTAAACCTAACCCTAACCCCCTAACCATAACCCTAAACACTGACCCCTAACCCTAAACCTTAAGCTGACACCTAACCGTAACCCTAACCCTAAAACCTAACCCTAGCCCTAACCCCCTGACCCTAACCCTAACCCCCATCCTTACCCTAACTGTACCACTTGCTCACCCTAACCCTAACGCTAACCCCTAAGCCTAATCCTAAACCTAACACAACCCTAACCCTAACCCTAATGCTAATGCAACTCTAATATTAACCCTAACCCCTAACCCTAACCCTAAACCAAACACAACCATAACCCTAACACCTAATCCCTAACCCTAACCATAACCCTGAACCTAACCCGACCCTAACCCTAATCCTCACCCCTAACCCCTAAACCTGACCTCTAAGCCTTCCCCTAACCCCTAACCCTAACCCTAAACCCTAACCCTAACCCTAATCTCCTAACCCGAAGTCAACCCTAACCCTAACCCTACCCCTAATGCTAATAAACCCTAATGCTAACCCTAACCTCTCAACCTAACCCTCACCCTAACCCTTACCCTAACCCCTAACCCCAACCCAAACCCTAACCCCCACCCGAACCCTAACCCCCTAACCCTAAACCTATGTTGCATGGTATTCAGGGCTAGGCCTTTCCTGGATGGAATTCTCAGGGGAATGAATGGTGGCATCTTCTAAGCACTTTTTGAGCTGGTCCATACAGAAGCTGAATGGAACACTATGGGGTTTAGAAGGAAACCACAATGACCTAGAAGTAAATGTCCTTTACGAGTGTGTGAGGGTCCTAGAAAGGAGTAGAATGGTGCATGGTATTCAGGGCTAGGCCATTCCTGCCTGGAGTTATCAGTGGAATGATCAGCTGTGTTTTCTAAGCAGATTTTGTGATGTTCCTAGCAGCAGTTGAGGGAAACAGGATCACATTTAAAATTGAATCACAATGACCTACAAGCAAATGTCTTTTACCAGTGTGTGAGGGTCCTAGAATGGTGCATGGTATTCAGTACTAGGACATTCCTGACTGGAGTTATCAAAGGAATGAACAGCTACATTTTCTAATCTTATTTTTATACCATTCCTAGCAGGAGCCAAAAGGAACACCATGCGTTTTAAAAGGAAACCACAACAACCTAGAAGCAAAAGTCTTTTACCAGTTTGTGAGGGTCATAGAAAGGAGTAGAATGGTGCATGGTATTCAGGGCTAGGCCATTCCTGGCTGGAGTTACAAGTGGAATGAAGGGCTGAGTTTATAAGCACTTTTTGTGCTGGTCGGGGAAGCAGCTGCAGGGAACACGGTAGGATTAAAAAGGAAATCAAAACGATGCATTCCACACCTTTCCAAAAACCTCACACATTGGCAAAAGAAACTTTTTCCTAACTCCTTTCCTTTTAAACCCACTCACATTTTGACTGTTACTGCTTTTTGGACAACTGAAAATCTTCTGAGAATATGCACTCATTCCTCTTATAAGTCCAGCCAGGAATGCTTTAGGCTGGAATAGCATGCACCATTCTGCTGCTTTCCAGGATCCTCACAAATTGGCAAAAGAAACTTTATCCTAGCTCCTTTTGTTTAAAACCCACACACATTTTGAGTTCTGTTCCTTTTTGACCTACTACAAGCGTGGCTTACAAATTGCATTCATTCCACATATAATTCCAGCCAGGAATGGCCTAGGCTGGAATAGCATGCACCATTCTGCTGCTTTCCAGGAGCCTCACACATTGGCAAAAGAAACTTTGTCCTAGCTCCTTTCCTTTTAAATCCACTCACATTTTGAATCTTTCTGCTTTTCATACAATTAAAAAGCTGCTTAGAAAATGCACTCATTCCCCTCATAATTGCAGCCAGGAATGGCCTAGGCTGGAATAGCATGCACCATTTTGCTTCTTTCTGGTAGCCGCACACATTGGCGAAAGAATTGTTCTTTTAGCTCCTTTCCTTGTAAACCCACCCACATTTTCAATCCTGCATATTTTAAGACCAGTACAAAAGCTGGTTAGTAAATGCACCCATTCTTCTGATACATACACCCCAGAATGGCCTAGGCTTGAATAACATGCACCATTCTAATGCTTTTGAGGAACTTCACACATTGTCTAAAGTAACTTTTCCATGTCATTTCCTTTCAAACCCTTCCTGTTCACTGGTCTTCGTCTTTCGGCCAGAGGTAAAGCAGCTTATAAAATGCATCGAGCTTCCTGCGGAACTCCAGGCAGGAATGGGCTAGACTGGAATGGCCTGTGACGTTCTACTAATTTCTAGAAGACTCACACATTGACAAAAGTATTTTCTCCTAGGAAACGACAATTGAGAAAATTTCTTTTTGCAATCTGTGAGGCTCCTAGAAAGGAGTAGAATGGTGTAGTCTATTCCAGTCTATCCCATGGGAGCTTCATGGGCATCTGGGTGCATTTCCTTAGCGGCTTTCATTCTGGCCCAAATAGAAGAGCAGTCAACATAGGAGGTTTGAAAGGAAACGACCTAGGAGAAAAATTATTTTGCCAATGTGCGGCTCCTTGAAAGGAGTAGAATGGTGCAGGCTATTCCAGCCTAGTCCGTTTCCGGACAGAGTTCCAACAGCAACTTGATGCATTTTCTTAGCAACTTTTATTCTGACCCAAATAGCAAGCACAGTGAACATGGAGGGTTTGAAAGGAAAATATCTAGGAGAAAATTTCTTTATCAATGTGTGAGGCTCCTAGAAAGGAGTAGAATGGTGCAGGCTACTCCAGTCTAGTCCCTTCCTGACAGGAGTTACATCGGCAACTGGGTGCATTTCCTCAGCAGCTTTCGTTCTGGCCCAAATACTAAGGACTGTCAACATGGGGGGTTTGAAAGGAAATGATCTAGGAGAAAATTTCTTTTTCCAATCTGTGAGGCTCCTAGAAAGGAGTAGAATGGTGCGGACTAGTCCAGCCTAGGCTGTTCCTGTATAGAGTTCCAACAGCAACTGTGCATTTTCTCAGCAGCTTTCATTCTGGCCCCAGTAACAAAACCAGTGAATGTGGGGGGGTTGAAAGGAAAGAACCTAGGAGAATATTCCTTTTGTCAATGTCTGAGTGTGATGGTTTGGGTGTTGCCCGCCCCCCCACACTTTAGAAATCACCCAGACTAGACTCAGTTGGCTCTGGCAATTTGAATGAAGCTTGTATTTACAGCTGGCACAATTTACAAGCAGATATTTACAGTATATACAGATATATACAGAAATATACAAGGTAAAAGTAATACAGACACAACTCCCCTCCCAGAAACCTGAGTCCCCAGGAGGGGCTCTCAACCACCCCTCACCTTCCCCCTACCCCTCTCAACCTTACCCCAGTCCTAAGGAAGAATGGAGGTTCAGCCAAGAGGGTTAAAAAGCAAGGTGAAGCAGCCAAGCAAAAGGAGGGTGAGGTTAGAAAGCAAGATGGAGTCCAGCCAGCAGCCTCAGCTTCTCCCCAGCAGGCAAAGCTCCCCAGCAGAGAGAAGAAGCAAGTGAAGTAATCTTTGTTTTGCCTTTCTTCTTTACACATCCCAGCAAGACTGTGAGGGAAGTAGACCTCACCATTGTTTTCATTTTCCAGCCTATCATCTAGTTCTTCTCACCAAAACATGCTAGCTAGGCTCAAACTAGCACAAGGATTAAGAAGCAAAGGTGAATCAGCCACAAAAGCAAAAGGAGGGTGAGGTTAGAAAGCAAGATGGAGTCCAGCCAGCAGCCTCAGCTTCTCCCCAGCAGGCAAAGCAGAAGAGAACAGCCCAGCACAAATTGCAGAGCAAAAGTGACCTTATCTAATGTTTTGCTTTTCCTTTTGTACACATCTAAGCAAGACTGTGAGCAAAGTAGACCTCGCCATTGTTTTCATTTCTCAGCCTATGATCTAATTCTTCTCACCAAAACATTCTAGCTAGCTTCAAACTAGCACACTGAGGCTCCTAGAAAGGAGTAGAAAGGTGCAGGCTGTTCCAGTCTAGCCCTTTCCTGGCTAGAGTTCCATGGGTGCCGGGGTTTGAGCAGGATTGAGTAACTGAATAGTCTGAGAAGTGACAAGAACAGGCAGGGTTACTGAGGGTCACTCTGATACGAGGCACAGCTGCAGGGAAGCGGCCTTGGGTAGAAGCTGAGAATGTTTAGCTGCTATCTTGTAGCTGAGCTGTGCAAGGGGGCCTTGAAGCAGGGCAGGCTGGTCAGCTCTGGGAACAAGCGAAATGTTGTGGCTAGCAAAGCCCATCAGAATTATGTACATATGTACCCAATCCACTATATAAGTGTCATGCTTAGCTTCAATAAACAGATTGACCTTCTATGTATCATATTGCTATAAGCTCATGTCTTTCCGGTCTCCCCCACGGTCTTTAAGCAACCCAGCACACAGGCAACTGGGTGCATTTTTCTCAGCAGCTTTCATTCAGGTCTGAATAGCAAGAACAGTGAACATGGGGGTTTGAAAGGAAATGACCTAGGAGAAAATTTCTTTTGCCAATGTGTGAGGCTCCTAGAAAAGATCACTAAATCTCTCAGTATGTTTTTTTGAAAATAGAAGAGGGGAAGATTTCCTTGGTGAAAAATGTTGATTTCTTGCCTTAACTTCAACCTGATTTCAGGTTGTTTTGTTTTTTAAAATTTTTTTCATGCTGAGCTTTTTCCATAAGAATAAAGAAAAATCTTTTCTGATGAAACTCAATCATGTGAGGAAATCTATTCTGAAGTTTGGTTTTCAGTGGCAATGTTTGCAGTGAGACATGTATGGAAACAAATTTCCATAGTTTCTTGGGTGATCTCAGCCAAAAGTTCTTCCAGAGCTTTTCTGTCAAAAGCAATAATTTTTCAGGACTGAAGTCTGAGCCTGGCATTCCCATTCCATGCAGTAAAGCTCTGTTAGACTACACAGATCCTAAAAGCTCAGCTGCACTTTCTTTGATTGATCAGAGTTTAGGTTGCTGAATAATTTCATTGATATCAACTAGATTGCTCAGAGGAAGACAGCACAGTGGGAATTTAAAAGATGGACCATATGGACAAATGGATCCTATAGACCCCTATGTACCTATGGACCTATTGAGCATATGGACCTTCTGGAGCCCCATGGACCCTATAGACCCTACTAAGAACTCTATCAACCCCTTTAAACCCTATAGACCCCTATGGAACCCTATGGATTCTGTGGACCCTACAGAACCCTATGGACCCCTATGGACTCTATGGACTCTTCAGACTCTATAAACCCCTATGGACTCTATGGACCCTTGAGACCAAATAAATCCCTATGGACCCTATAGAGCCCTATAGACTCCTATGGACCCTTTGAATTCTATAGACCCTATGGACCCCATAGGACCTCTTTGGACCCTATGGACCCTATAGACCCCTATAGATCCATATGGACCCTATGGACCCCTATGAACCCTTTGGGTCCCTATGGAATCTATGGACCACATACACCCATATGAAACCCTAGGTACCCCTATGGACCCTATTGACCCTAGGTACCCCTATGGGTTCTATGTATCCAATGGACCCCTATGGACTATATGGACGCTATGGACCCCTATGGACCCTTATGGACCCTATGGACCTTAAGGAATCATATGGACTGATTCAATTCTACAGACCTTGTGGACCCTTATGGACCTCTGAGGACCCCTTTGGACCCTAGGGACCACTATGGACCCTTTGGACCCTATAGACAGTTATTGACTCCTATGGACCCATATGGACCCTATGGACCTTATATACCCCTATGGACCCTATGGACTCTAAGGATCTGTATATAAAGCAATTATCCATTGCAACCTGCAGCAGTTCTTCTGTTGCAGAATGGCTTAAAGAAAGAGGACATGATTTTAAGGAAGCATTGAACAAGCCAGGCTTTGGAGATAATTATGAATATATTGCTTTGCAATAGGTTTCTGATTTTTAGAGCAAGCCTCAGCTGGTCTGCACGGCTTGCACGCTCTGCACATACACTATCTTGAAGCTTGTATACTCTACACATACACTGTATGCTGTAGCATAGTTTGTTACAAGTTGTCAAGGGCATATATCCTTGAGAACTTGGTAAACAACTTCTGTAGAACAAAGACCCTTGTAGAAAGAGAATAATTGTTCATTGTAACTGCAAGTAGGTGGACTATGTAAATGTAGTCTTAGACCTATGACCAATCATGTTTGATTAAGTAAGCATAATTTACTAGAAGTGTATAAATATCCTGAGCTATCCGAATAAACCAAGTACTTGCTTATCACTCATACTG
The DNA here is from genome assembly GCA_013400475.1 of Tricholaema leucomelas. Taxonomy (NCBI): domain Eukaryota; kingdom Metazoa; phylum Chordata; class Aves; order Piciformes; family Lybiidae; genus Tricholaema lacrymosa; species Tricholaema leucomelas. The sequence goes on from WAAF01008026.1 coordinate 8,747, forward strand.
AGTCGACTGTGCTTGTACCAGGGTCAATACCTCTCCAAGTATTCTTCCAGGGAGAATTTCCTTGGATTGTAGGCTTGTGTGGCTAGGACTGAAGTGAGTTTTATGTCCCATTTCCTTATGTCCTCCCTGTGGTCGTGTAAGAATTGTGCTGGGTAATTGTCTTGGGTTAGGGTGGAGAGTAGAATAAACTCACTACAACATGAATTTTTTTGGAAAGTCAAGGAAAAATGAAATTGTATTTTTTATCATTTAAATACAGCAGTATGGGGAGAAATAAACTAGTAGAGAAATATAATAACCTTAAGGAAGATGGGGAAGGGGTCAAGCAGTGGCAAAGCAGCAAATGCAGCAGCAGCCAAAACAGCAGTGGGGGAAGATAGCAGTGGGCTCAGCTGAAGCAGCAGAAGCAGCAAGGGGAAGGTACAAGCTGTGCTTCCAGACATAAAGTTCTTGATGCTCCAATGAAATGATACTAACTTATCCATTGTTGTCATTATATGGCCTGTCACTAGAATGTTCACCTCTCCACTCAGAGTGTTAAGGAAGGGTTTGAATCTGGGTTAGGAGTGAATTGCAATGAAGCCAATTAAAAAAAAATAAATAGTTTATTAATTATACAAAGAAAACTTCCTCAAACTTATTTACAATTAATATACACAGATTCTATGATTAGGTTGATAAAACTATTTTTGCAGAATGTCTATATACTGTCAAATGATTTAGAAAAGTCTATAGAAACATTTACAACTACAGAGACTGGCAGCACAAACTGCTGCTGGAAGGTTAAGCATAAACCTTTATAAACTTGAGTAAAGAGAGTTACAATACTCACTGATCAAACGTCTCAATATTTGCGCTCCAAAAGCATAATCGGGAAAACATATGTAGTGAAAGCCACTAGGACTTCACATGGTAATGATGCGATGTGGCTTTGCTGTTTGTTCAGTCCAAATTCAGCATGCCATCTGAGAAGGCCCACAGACATGAGAGAGGTCTTTGGTAGCTCTCAGGAAGTCATCTCAGGTCAGCCACCTGGGCAAGGCAGGGTCCAGGTTTGCAGGCTGGAGCAGTCCAATTGAGTGCCGTGTATAGCAAGGAGTCGGCCCTCGGGCTGGCATGGCGGGCTGAAGCCGCAGGCTGGCAAGTCCCAATGTCGAAAACTCATTGCTAGGTCGTTGCTGGGTCATTACCTATATTCGGGTTCGATTGGGCAGGGTCAGGCTGCTGGTCGTAGGCAAGTCCCCACTTAGGTGCAACACAAAGTGTGGTGGCACACAGAGGCACATAAGGCAAACAGGTAGTGAACAAACAAAAGCAGCAGCAGCAAACAAGCAAATTTGCTAGGGTTTTAAGCATTTTGGAGGGTGTCTTTGACCAATAGCAACAGGTAAAACCACCCCTAGAACCAATCCTGAATTATTTGTCCAAAAAGGGAAGATGCACAGGCCTAGGATCGTGACTTGTGTTTATCACAAAACAGAGCAAGCTGAAAAAACAAGGCCAAATATGGGGTTTCTGATAGACTGAGAGGCACCAAAGCTTTTGTCTGCTTTCCTGCTTCTTCTACCTGGGAAGAAGTGGGAAGGGAGGGCCAAAATGGGTATTTGGGCAGGTGTTTAGGGCATGTGATGGATATGTGTTCTAGACATAATTTGGACCTTCCACCACAAGAGCTTCTCTGTTCTGAATATTTTTATGTCTGAGCTAGAAATCTGGCTCGAACAGCCACAGTAATGCATTTGCAGAAACAGCTTTTTGTTATTTCTTGTGATGGGCTGAGTTCTAGATGGGCTTTTATCTTTCTGATGTTCTCTCTGCTTGACCTAACCAAATCCCTATCCTGTTTTTGGGCTGCCTGACTGGTTGTGCAGCAGCATATGCCTAACTGACATTGAAGCCTGTTATTTGATTGTGTAGAATGAGTTCAGAGCAACTGCAGAAAATCCAGATTACAGGTGGCTGTTGCTGTCTGTGGGTGGCAAGAATTTGAGACACCAACACGAGTTGTCCAGAGAAGCTGTGAATGCTCTCACTGGAAATGTTCCAAATCAGTTTAGATGGGGCTTAGTGCAACCTAATGTAGTGGAAGATGTCCCATCCCATAGCAGAAGAGTTTGACTAAATGGCCTTTGAAGGTCCCTTCCAAACCACATCAGCTCACTCCTCCAAATGAAAGTCAACTGCAGTTTCTGCTCCAGTGCTCAGCTTCCAGGAGATGCCCCTGTCTCACCAGAAACACAGATGGATTCCACTCCTTCCATCAGCTCCATACAGTTCAATCAACCCAGCTGTCCCCTTCCACTGTCTATTTGGCCCCTGTCATTCTGACTGGGATCACTGGCATCTTGTGAAGATGCTCTGGGAGTCCCTTCAGGAGGCTCAGAGGCAGTATCAGCTTGTCTGCTCTTGCTGGGTGATTCTCCACTGCAACCTGAGAATTTCCTTGGAATGCAGGTTCGTGTGGCTAGGACTGATGTGGGTTTTCTGTCCCACTTCCTCATGTGCTCCCCATGGTCATGTAAGAAAAACAACATGGTACACTGTGGTGTGTACCTCCCAGATTCTTCCTCTCAAACAGGGGAGCAGCTGTACCTCATCTGGAGCACAGGACCATGCAGGTGGGGCATGGAACATGTTCTTTTTGAGTTGATGTACCTCCTGAGACAGTTCTTTCACAGCTGAAATCATGACCTGGACAGAGGAGGAGACTTGCCTCACATTGTCTGGGGCTGCTATTCCTTTCATCCAGTTTGTCCTTGGCCATCTTCCAAAAGCTAAGATAAAGACCCGCCGCGACTGAGGGACGGGGAGACAGCTT
>WAAF01008027.1:0-15323 GCA_013400475.1 Tricholaema leucomelas
GCAGGCTGCTACGGTGGGCTTTGTGCCCAGCCAGTCTCCTTATGGCCATCCTCTGCCTGCTGCTGGCTCTGCTGGCTGGCAGCCACAGTGCACAGCTCCCGGGCACACTGCCCTGCCTGGCTGCTCCCGGCCGCCATGGCCTCGCTCACCACGGCCTCCAGGGACAGACAGGCAGCACCATAGTGCTGGGCCAGAGTGGTTGCTGCCGACGTCTTGCCTGCAGAGAGAGGAGGCTGCTTGGGGACACCTGCACTTAGAGGCCTTTCCAGGGACAGCTTCTGCCAAGCCCCACAACAGCTGAGGCCTTCAGCCCCTCCACATCCACTTCAAGCCTGGGCCCAGGGGCTGCTCACAGCCCTGTCCCACCACCACTCAAACTGTCCCCTGGCCTGTGCTGCTTGGCATAGCCTCAGGCAACATCTGGGCACAGTTCAGGGGGCAGTCAGGCTCGGGACTGCTCCACAAGGCAATGTGGACACCAGGCACTGCGCTCCCATGCAGCAGCGGGGACACGGTGTGGTGGAAGGTCCAAATTACGCCTAGACCACATATCCATCACAGGCCTAAACACCTGCCCCAATATCCACCTTGGCCCCCGCTTCCCACTTCTTCCGGGGTGGAAGAAGCAAGAAAGCAGACAAAAGCTTTGGCGCCTCTCAGTCTATCACAGACCCTGTATTTGGCCTTGTTTTGCAGCTTGCTTCGTTTGGTGACAGACACAGGCCACGACCCTAGGCCTGTGCAGCGTCCTTTTCTAGGGGTGGTTTTATCTGCTGCTGTTGGTCAAAGACACTCGTCAGAAGGCTTAAGAACCCAGCAAACTTCCTTGTTTGCTGCTGCTGCTGCTGTTGTTTTGTTCGCCGTTTCCCTTACGTGCCTCTGTGTGCCACCACACTTTGCGTCGCCTGTAACTGGGGACTTGCCTATGACCGGCAGCCAGACCCTGCCTGACCGAGCCCCAATACAGGTAACGACCTGGTAACGACCTAGCAACGAGTTGCGGCATCGGGAGCCACAAGCTCGCCGCTCCGGCTCGCCGCTCCGGCCCGCCGCGCCCGCCCGAGGGACGACTCCTTGCTGTACACAGCACTCAGTCGGACTGCTGCAGCCACAAACCTGGACCCTGCTTTGCCCAAGTTGCTGACCACCCGATGAGTTCTGAGAGCCATGGAAGACTTGTCTCCGTGAGCCTCCTCAGACAACCTGCTCAATCTGGACTGAACCGGCAGCAAAGCCCCGTCCCAGCGTCGCCACGGGAAGCCCAGCCCCGTGCCTCGCACTGCCTATTGCCGCTTTTGTGCTTCGGGAGCACAAACATTGAGTGAGTCTCTTCAGCAGTGAGGAACCCGACTCCCTTCACTCAAGTCTGTAAAAGTTTATGCTGAGCCTCTCCAGCGGCAGTTTGTGCTGCAAGGCTCTAGCTACCAACGTGCTCTAAAAGCTCTCCATAAGCCACTTGATTTGACTGCATGGATACACTCTGCAGAGCAGCTTTACCAACCGCCTCACGGGGTCTGCCTCTGCTCACTGCAAATAAGCCTGGGGAAGTTTTCTTTGTATCATTAATAAACTATTTAGTAGTTTCTATATCGGCCTCATTACAGTTCACTCCTAACCCAGATGCAAATCCCTTCTTAACACATGGTCAGCCTCCCTGGAGGGACGAGAGCCCAGCTGCATGGACACCAGAGGGGCCACACACTGGCACCAGCTGCTGAAGGCCTGGGACCACATCAGCAGAGCTGTGCCTCACCTCGTGGCGCTTCAACTGGCCAACCAAGCACCATGGTGCACCAGGACACATCTCCCGTGCTTCCTCTCTCCTTGCAGCCCAGGGCTGCAGCTCAGGTACCTGTCAGGGGTGCTCGGTGGATGATGACCACGATGCCTCTGCACTGTGGAGCTGCAGCTCCTGCAGCAGGCACAGCGATGCCCAGGTGGCAGGCGAGGGCCCTATGGAACAGGCTGGCCTCCAGCTCTCCTGTGGTCTTCTTGCTGCTGCTGGTGCTCTGCTGAAGCTCTGCTGTGCAGAAACGGGTACAAGAGTCAGCCTCCTGCCTCCCTGGGACTCTCATTGTCCTCACCAGTCCCTCACATCCAGGGAGGGGAGACTCTGCTGAAAGCAATGTCACAGCCCTGGGCTCACCACCCCCTCCCTTCCAGCTTGTGCAGATCAGGCTCTGACCTAGATGCTGCTGAAGCTGTCCAGAAGGAAATAGGGTGGCAGGAAGAGGAGAGCAGAGCAGGCAGCAACACCTATAAGGACTGAGCCAAATCTCCTCCCATCAACCTTCTACGTGGTCCTCGTGGCAGTTTGCTCCCAGACTCTGCTGTGTAAGGAGGGCACAGGCAGAAAGGGGCATCTGACACATACCAGGGAGAGGCTCCATCTGGGGATCACCCACAAGCTGGCTGCTTTAGAGATGTCCCTGCAGCAGATGTGGCTAGGCTCTGAATTCTCCAGAGCAGCCCTTAGGTCACCCACAGCCACCTTGGCCGGCGGTGCCAGAGAGGACAGCAAAGGTGCTGCCCTGCCTAGGACAGCTTCACCATTGCCCTGATGCCAGCAGCTCCTGGGGCAAAGGTGCTCATTTGGCAAAGCTGAGGAACACTTCTCAGGCCTCTCACTTGTCNCCTCCAATCTTCCTTGGGCATGAGGCAATGTCTGGGGTAAGGTAGAGAGGGGTGGGAGAAGGTGGAAGGGTGGTTGGGAGCCCCTCCTGGGGACTCAGGTTGCTGGGAGGGCTGCTGTGTTTCTGTATTACCTTTACCTTGTCTATTTCTGTCTTTAACTGTCTATACTCTAAATATCTGCTTGGCTATTCTGCTAAGCTGTAAATAGAAGCTTCATTCAATTGCCAGAGCCAGCTGAGTCTAGTCTGGGTGATATCCAAAGTGGAGGGGCAGGGAACACCCAAACCATCACACTGGCTTTGGTTGCACTCATGGCTGCCGCAAGTCACAGAGTTTCACCCTGGACTTGCTCCATCAAGCTGGGCACTGAAGGGCTGCTGGCACCATGGAGCATGAGGTCATGGAGAGCTCAGGGCAGGAGGCTGGACTCCCTGCTGGGCCTCCACTCAGGACAGTGTCAAACCTTCAGCCTCATCCTGGGCCATTGGCTCCTCTGTCTTGGAGTCGGCCTGCTCCTCCTGCAGCCTCTCCTGGGCCTGCCAGACCTCCAGCAGCTCTGGGGGCAGCTGCTCCCCTGGAGTGCGTGGAGGCAGCAGCAAGGTCCTGCGGCAGTCGTAGCCTTCCAGCGCCCGCAGGAGCTATGTGTGGGGAAGAGAAACCACAGGTGGGAGGCACTGCTGGAGCAGCAGTACAGGAGCAGGGCCCCAGCCAAGCCATCTTCACAGCACCACACAACTGCCAGGGGGGGAAATGACCTCAAAGGTCCAGCTCCAAGCCCCCTGACATGGGCAGGGACACCTCACACTACAACAGCTTGCCCAGGGCCACATGCAGCCTGGCCTTAAAAACTTCCAGGCATGAGGCTTCCACCACCTCCCTGGGCAACCAGTTCCAGTGTCTCAGCACCCTCGTGCTGAAGAACTTTTCCCAACACCCAGTCTGAATTGCCCCTCCTCTAGCCTGGATACATCCCCCCCTGTCCTGTCACTACCCAACACCCTAAAAAGTCCCTCGCCAGCTCTCTTGTAGCCCCCTTTGCATACTGGAAGGCCACAATAAGATCTTCTTGGAGCCTTCTCTTCCCCAAACTGAACAGCCCCAACTCCAACCCCATAGCAGAACAGTTCCAGCCCTCTGAACACCCTTGTGGCCCTTTTCTGGACACCTTCCAGCACCTCCAGCTCTTTCCTGTAACAGGACTCCAGAACTGGACACAGTGCTCCAGCTGGGCTCTCACCAGAGCAGTGCAGAGGGGCAGAATCACCTCTCTCCACCTGCTGCCCACATTTCTCTTGATGCAGCCCAGGATCTGGTTGGCTCTCTGGGCTGCAAGTGCACACTGATGGCTCATGTTGAGCTTCTCATCCACCAGCACCCCCAAGTCCTTTTCTTCAGGGCATCTCCCTCATGCCTTCCTCTTGACACCACAGGGCAGCCAAGCTCCTCCACAGCCTGCCAGCACAACAGGCTGCCCCTGAAATGCCACCAGGTTTTGCCCTGGCTTCTGTCTCCATCTCCCTGGCACAAGACTGGCAATGCTGCAGTGCCCTGAAGCTCCAGAAAGTTGGCTATGGGCAGCAGAGCCCCTCTCTTACCTGCTCCTCAGCAAGGTACTCCTGGTCAAACTCCAGCGAGCAGAACTCGATGGGGAATTCACAGGGGTTCCTCACCACCACTGTCCCCTCTGTCCCACGGCTAGAGGGCAGCACTGGCCCCAGGTCCAGCACTTCAGGCTGGAACTCCAGGCGTGGCTCCAGCCCACTTCCTGAAAGCAGCAGCTGCAGGTGCTGGCTGCTCTGACAAAGGTGGATCTTCAAGTTGCTGCTGTAGGGCTTCTAAAAAGAGAGAAGTGCACAAAGCTCCTCCATGGTGAAGTGCCAGCTGGCAGAACCTCCAATTCAGCCCTTGCCCCAAGGCCAGAGGTGGCAGTAGCACCTCTGAGGTGAATGCAGAACAGCAAACAGGACAAGGAGGGGTGGTTGGGAACTGAAAAAGGGAGACTCAGACTCCAGGGATGCTGAGAGTGCTGAGCCCGTGTCCCAGGCTGCCCAGAGAGGTGGCAGATGCCCACCCCTGAAACCATGCCTGGAACACTGCACTGCTCAGGAGAAAGCTCCTCAGAGTTCTGTGGCCCAGGCACAGCAGCTGAACAAGAGGGGCACAGGACTCTCCCTGGCCAGACAGCAGTGAGGGGGTCCTCTGCTCAGGGTTTGGCTCTCCAAACCCCCCCTGCACAGGCTGCAGCAGGGGAAGCTGAGCTGGCAGAAAGCTCCATGTGAAGGCAGAGCTCAGCTCCTGCTCTCTCCCTGGGCTCTCCTCACCACACTGCCCTGCCAGACCTCCTGGGGGTGACACTCGCCCAGCTCACCTCTTCCACGGGGGCAAATCGGACTTGAAGGTTGCACCACTGCCCGGGGCCCAGGACTCCAGCTGAGGGAAGCACCTCAAAGACACAGGCCTTGGCCTTCAGCTCCTGCAGCAGCTCCCGACGCCTGCTGGCTGGCAAATGCTTGTTCACCTGTGCACAGAAAGCAGGGCTGGGAGGACAGAGCTGGGCTCCTGCAGTGCTGACAGTCATGGGCTGAGAGCACCCATCCAGCCTAGATGTGGCCACCGCTGGCCTACAACTGCTGGCAAAACACTGCCTGGAGGCAGTACAGGCAGCTGGGGAGGCCGCTCCTCAGAAGAGGAGTGATGGCTGAAGAGGGCAGAGAAGTGAAGCAGCAGATGGTGAACAGTCTCCAAAGCCTCCTCACACCAGCTGCAGCCCAAGTGCTCAAACAGCCAGAGGAGCAGAGAGGGGAAGGAAAGGCAGCAAAGAAGACTCAAGTTACACCTTGGCTGTGCCTTACCTGCTGAGCAGCCTCAGCCCTGCTGACAAACCACTGACAGGGCACTTGGAGGTGATTGTAGAGCCGGGTGGTCTCCTCCTGGCACTGCCCACACTGCACCCTGGAGAACTCCAGCCTGTCCCTGGAGAGGCAGAGGGATGGCACAAGCCCCCTGGCATGGAGGAGGACACAGAACGTGGGGCCTCCTGTCACCTGGGGAAGGACAGAGCAGCCAGGTGAGATCCCAGGGCACATCTGCTGCCATCCCAAACCTGCCACCTTCCCCAAAAGGTGGCGTGGCACAGGGAGGGGAGGAGGCAGGTGGCACCTTGATGGGCAGCAGCACCTCCGCCTCTCCCAGCGGCAGGGTGGCACTTTGTGAGTCAGGCACACGGTGAAGGTCCTGCTCTCAGAGCAGAGCAGCTGCTTCATGCGCTCCAGGTCCACACTGAAGCCTTCAACAGATGGAAAGGAAGCAGCTGAGGCACAAGTGACACCAGATGGGGCACCAGCACCTCAAGGCCATGCCAGTGTCCTGGCTGGCAGCTCTGGGAAGGACCCTTTGCATCTCCAGAGAAGCTGCTGCTGCTCCTTCACCCTTCTCACTGCTCCAGGACAAAAGTTTTGCACAGCCACAGCCCAAGGCCCACGAGGGGAAAGGAAAACCTTTCAGCTGTGGAGCTGCAGCAAGGCCAGGTAAGGACATGCAGAGGAGAGCTCCAGCTAAGATTTGCCCATGCCGTGGTCCTCCCTAAAAGCAGCTGAGAGGAGACATCTCAGCACCCTTCAGACCCAGTGAGGCACCGTTTGCTGCTGCTGCAGCCCTGCCTCAAGGGCTGTTCCACAAGCCTCTTGTGATACACCAGAGACCCTCTCAGGCTCTTTCCTCAGGGAAGGCTGAGCACAAGTGCCATGAGCTCAGCAACTTCAGATGCAGCAGCTCAGCACCACCAAGGCTCCAGCTCTTGGCAACACAAGGCCAAAACTCAGACCATGCTCCTGGCAGCCAAGAGCAGAAGGTGCTGAGAGGTGACTGAGGGCATCACCCACCCAGCCCTTGCAACCAAGAGTTGGGGCAGCCACAGGCAGGCCACAGCCAAGGAGGACAAAGCTGCACCAATAAGCACTCCAGAAGAACTCTCCCTGGCCGCTGGCTCAGGCTGAGCTGGCACAGGCAGCTCCTGCAAGCTCCCAGGCAGTGTGCCCAGCACTGCTTACCTGTGCCACGCAGGACTTGCCCATGGACTTGGAAGGACACAGGGCACTGCCTCGGGTTGGTGACCTTCACAGTGCGCTTGTGGACGCCACCCAGAGCGACACAGCCGAAGTCCAGGATGTGCTCAGGCAGCTCAGCTCTGCAGGGAGGAGGGAGGGCACTCCTGAAACCACAGCCTGGCCACACTGCCATGCAGATGGCATATCCAAGCCCAGTGGCAAAACTCAGCTCCAGCCCCTAAGGCCCAACAGCTGACCATTTGGGGACAAGACTCAGGCAAGTGCCAGGGAACATAGGGGTCAGGTTCCATCAGCTCCCAGCAGCACCCTCAAGCACAGCTGCCTTCCAGTGGGCACTGCCCACAGCTCCTGTGCCACTGCACACAAGTCCTCTGCACCCCCACTGCTCTTGTTGGAACTGCTGAGTCTGGGCTACAGCCCAAGCCTGAAACTGGTTCAGAACCTTGTCAGAAGATTCTGACAAGGAAATCTTCACCACTCTGCACCCAGCCCTGTCCCCACAGCCCCAGGGACTGCAGCCACCAACAGCTGCAAGATCCACAGGAAGCTGCTGTCCAGAGCCATCCCACTGGGAAACACAGCAAGGATCTGCTCTGCAGAGCATCTGCTGCCTGAGCTGGAGCAGGCTGCGCCTGCGCCTCAGCATGGAGGAGCAGAGGGAAGGACCAAGCCGCCCAGGGCAGCCCTGTAGTGCCACCAGCACCCAAGGCCTCTGACTGAGGCTCTGCCACACTGCTCTCTGGGCCCAGTGAGGTCTGCTGGAACCAAGAGGCCAGCTCTGAGCTGCCTCTTGCAGAGCTGCTCAGCAGAGATGATGTCTGTGGTGTCTGGAGGGGCCTCAAGGTCTGCACTGGCTCCCCTCAGCTCTAGGAACAGAGCCCAGCACCCCTGGGCAGCTGAGCGCTCCCAAAGCTCAGGGAAGTGAGGACACTCAGCTGCTCACAGGGAGCATGGCAGAGCTCTCAGGAGCAAAGCCTTTCTGATGCCTACAGCTGCTTTCAGCTCTGCAGATACCAACAGCTCCCAGCAGCAGGGGGGCACTGCTGCCTGGCACCCCCAGAGCACCTGCAGGTGGCTCTGCATGTCCCTGCTCACTTGGGAAGCCTGCTGCGAGCAGAGCACTGCTGCTCAGAGGCAGCTTCCTCTGGGGTGCTGCAGGCCAGAGCCTCCTGCTGCTCCAGGATGTGCTCCTTGATCAGGAGGTCCTCCAGCTGCATCTGCAGCCCAGTGTCCAGCTGAAGCAAGGGAAGACAGAGGCTGCTCAGCAAAGGCTTCCAGCCTGCTCTTGTGGAGAGGGGGGATGGAGTCCTCCTGGCTCGCTGCTCACTGCCTGGGACACCTCCAGCTCTCCTTGCCAGGACTTGATCTCCAGAGCTACCAACCCCAGCATTTTCACCTGCCCAGGCACTGCTAGCAAAGCTTATCTGGTCAGACACAGGCAGACCAGCCAGGACCTTCCCAGAGCTCCAGGTGTTTGCCTGCCCCCCAGGTAGAGCCAAAGCGGCTTGGATAAAAGCCTTCATGAACAGGAGGCCTGGAGAGAGCCTCTTGGAGATGAACACTGAGAGCACAGGGCCAGGGCCAGCTCAGGTTGCTGCTAGCAAGCTCTGCAGACCTGACAGGCCTTGGCCTGGGAGCAACAAACAGCCCAGATCGCCTGCACCACTATCATGGGGCACCATCAGGTCATGCACTTGAGCATGGCCTGCAGGATCTGCCTCAGGCTGCCAGGAAGCTCATCCAGCTACAGCAGGGACAGCTGCCAGAGGTGCACAGCCCTTGGCACAGCACTCAGCTGATGATGGGCACAGCTAAGTGTGGGCAGGGGGGTCTCATGCATTGTTAGCAGGGCACCAAGAAGCCTGTTGTGGGCTACAAGGGGATGGAGTGGCACAAGGGCAAGTGGGTGGCATGTGCCAAAAAGGGCAGCAGCTGTTCTCACCACGGTGTCCAAGTCTGGGGGTGTTGCTGTGGGTGATGCAGGATAGCAGCTCCATCCCTCTCACTCTCCTCTGCCATCTTTCTCCTCAGATCCCTGAGGATCTTCTCATACTTCTTGTTCCCTGAGGGCAGAACCCCCCCCCCCTATTGGCAATGTGGGCAACTAAACTTGGCAGCCCCACTCTGGACACCACCTCTCCCAGAAGTGCTCCTCCAGCAGCTCTGGGCACTGCCTGCTGCTCCTCCTGCCTGCATCCTCATCTTCACCTCTACATATCTTCCTCCCACAGAGGGGCAGCTCAGCCCCTGCCAGCTGATGCAAACCCAATCCTACCAAAATCCCTGCCTGCAGCTGCCCAGCAAGCTCTGCAGGGTGGCTCCTGGGACACAGCCCACGGGGACTTATGGAGTCTCAGCAAGCAACCAGTGCTGCTCTGACAGCCCTGGAACCTGCAGCCTTGGGGGTGTGACAAGGGGGAAGAACCAGAGCAGCATCCCGAGGAGCAGACAGGCAGTGCTCACCTGGGATCTTCCTGGGCAGGTCCAGGCAGATCCTGGGAAAGCTTCCCTCTCCTCTCAGGGAGATTTCTTCTGCTTCCAGGTGGCCCACTTGGAGCAGCAAAGTCTTGCAGAAGACCCCAGGCACCTCTGGTAAGTAATAGATTTTCAGCACCTGCTGCTGGCCAGCTCCAAGGGAACCCTGCAGGCAGAAGGAGGAGGCAATGCACCAAAGAGGCTTTGCTGGAGGTCTGGCTCAGACACCTTCTCATCTACAAAACGACACCAGACAAAAGCATCTTCCAGCTTTTCTCTTCCCAAAAGTTTGTCTCCTGCCCCAGGCCGCCAGAGATCCTGCAGAGGGCTTGTAGGGATCCCAGAATGCACTGTGGGGCTTGCAAAGGGCTTCTGATCAGCCACTCCCACTTGCCTGCTAAAGCAGGGCACCCACAGCAACTTGCCCAGGGTCACCATGGCCAGCTGGGGCTGGAATCCTTCCACAGCAGCAGGATGCATTCCCTCAGCACAGCCTGGCCTTTGCTCAACACCAGCACAGCTCTGCTCCTCACAGGCTTTGCCCTCAGCTAGCAGCAGCCAGGACTGAACCAGCCAAAGCTCTGGCATCAGCCCAAGGCAAGGCAAATGCCCCAGCTCTCTGCAGGGCCAGCAGCTCCTGGCACAGACCCTCAGTGCTGCCCACTGGACAGGGAACTACTGCAGAGAGTCCAGTGCAGACTACAGAGCCAGTGGTCACCTGGCAGTGCCGAGTTCACAGCTGGCCTTGAGGAGCTGAAAGCTCTCTCCCAGCCAAAAGGATTCTGGGATTCCATCACTCTCAGCAGAGGCAGCACACAGCCCTGTCTGCTGCTCTGGCATTTTCCCTTCCTCTTCTCTTCTTTCTCCCCAGGTTTTTCTCTCCAACCCCAGCCAGGGCAGCCTGGCACAGGGTCGGTCCTGTCTGCTTCCCCCATCCTCACCATGCTGGGCACCACCAGGGGCACCCTGGGCAGGGGGCTGCGGGCAATGGCCGGGCAGGGCCTCAGCACCAGGAAGCTGAAGGGCAGATTGCCGCTGTTCTGCAGGGTCACCTCTGCCTCCGTGACCGCCTCCCACAGCTGCAGAGAGGACAGAGGAGTGGGCAGTGAGACACAGGCCTGGCACTGGCAGAAGAGCAAACAGAAGCAGCACAGCAGAGAAGCAGAGGAGAGGCAGGCACTGGACTCTCCCAGCTGCACCTGGGCAACCTCAGCCACAAGGGACCTCCTGGCCCTGCACAGGACCTGAGCTTTGTGGCACCGTGCAGAGGGGCAGCACCAACCACCCAGAGAGCAGGCAGGGAAGCAGAGAGGAGCAGAGTTCTCTGCACCCTCAGATGGCACTAAACACTTGGATGGAGCAAAGCAGGCAGCATCAAGACAGCACAGAGGCAAAGGCACCTGCAGAGCTTGCGGTGACAGCAATAGGGAAGATGGTAGAGGGCCAGCAGCTGGAAACAGCCTGGGGGGTGAACTGAAAAGTGAAGGGGGAGGGACTCTGGGACATTCCCCACAGCTACAGTGACAGCCAAGGCCAAAGGAACTTCCTCTTGGCCTTCTGTGCTTGCTGAACCAAGAGCATTACAGCAGCACCCCCCTGCAGCTCAGGCTTTGGCAGCAGAGCAGCAGTTGTCTGGCTGAAGGGCACAGCCCTCTGGAGATCAGCGCTGGCATCCTGCTTGCCCCAGCAGGCACCTTTAGTTGCCTGCAAGAGGAGGACTTGACAGCTTTGCTGGGCTGCAGATGGCCATTCCAAAGCAGTTTTGGAGCAGAATGCATCCTTCAAAGCTTGTGCTTCCAAGCCAGGCATCCAGCACAGCAGCTGGCCCCAGACCTCGGTGGACAGCCCCCAGCAGCGACGGCTGCAGGCAGGAGCAGCCTGCGGTACCTGCAGCCCCACGTCCAGCTCTCTGCTCTCTAGGAGGTAGCTGATGAGCGAGGCCTCCCCACTCAGCTTCACCTCATAGCTGGGGCCTCCCTGCACCTTGCAGAGGGCCGTGGCAGAGGCCACGATATTGGGTTGGCCAAAGAAGCTGAAGGTGACCTGCTGGCTCTGGCCCGGCTGCAGGACCCCGTGCAGCGGCAGGACATCGAACACCTGTAGTGGGGAGGAGAGGGCCAGATGGTGAGCATGGAGAGGAGCGGCCATGGCCTGCGGCAGAGTGCAGACCTGCCTGCAGGGGCCCCCAGCACAGGCAAAGTCATCCTGACCTCATCCTGCAGCCACTCCAGGCACCAGAGAAGATGCCATGGGGAAAAGCTTTTCCCAATCTCACCAATTAATGCACTCATTAATGCACCACACTAAAGGCATTTGGCAGCTCTCCTGGCAGCAAGAAACTCTCTCTACTGCACGACTTGGCCTTAAAACCTTTCTTCCTGCCTGCACAGTCACACCAGCTGCTGGGCTGAGAGTCCTTGGAGCCAAGGGGCCCCTCCAGGCCAGCTCCTCTGGCTCCCGATGCTCCTCACTCTCATTTGCTCTCTGCTGTCTCACCAGAAGCTACAGCAGCAGCTCTTGGCAAATGCCCTCTCCACCACATGATGAGTGACAAAGGTGCTGAGGGCCACCAGTGGCATGGTCCTGCTGTCACGCTGCAAAGCTGTAAGCCAGGCAGAGTCCCACTTACCTCCTCCAGTCCCAACCGCTGGGGCTCTGTCTCCTTCAGCTTCAAGAACTCCCTCATGCCAACCGGGCTGGGAGCTGCCACAGCACCTGCCACAGCATCTCCCAGCTCCACGGGACTGGATGGCAGCAGCAGCTGCAAAACAAGCACCATGGGCTGCAGGGAGCAAGAGGCTGCTCTGGCTGAGACCACTCTGCTGCAGGCTCCACCACCTCCTCAAGCCAGGGGCAGCTGTGCTGGCAGCAAATCCAGTCCATGGCAGCTGCTGAGTGTGGCCCCAAGCCCACCCACAGAGGAGCTGTGGGCTCCACCTTCACTTCCTACACACAAGCTTGCAGCAGCAAGCTGAGAGTGCTGGCAGAGACCTCCAAGGGGCATTCTGCACCCTCATGCCAGTCCATCTTTGCTCCCTCCTGCCCAAAGGACATGTGGAGAGCCTCATGCCTGGACAGCTTAGCTTCTCCACGGCCAAAACAGGAAGACAGCTGCCAGTGAGACTACCCAGAACAGTCAGTGGAGCACTGAGGAAGGGCCTGGCCCAGCTCTCCAGTTTCAGATGCTGCTTTGGTTTTGTTCCATGCACTCATCACTGCTGCAGAGCTGAGGATCTCCACCAGCTCATTACTCTCAAGACACCTTCCTGCAGAAGGCAGCTGAGATGTTGCCAGACCTCAGGGAAGGCAGGGATGTGCAGATGGGTGGGGCTGAGAAGGTGGCCCATGGGCATCAGGGCTTGCCTTTCCTTGATCCAGAAGGCAGCTCAAAGCCTTCCCACCAGCATGCAGACAAAAGTCTCATTCGACATTGACAAACGACCCCACCCAAATGAGCCCAAACTCTACAGAGCTCAGCAGGAGCTGAGGGAGGCTTCTCCAAGCCAGACTCTCCTGTTTGCCCCTCCCCACGAGCCCTGTGCCCAGCTGCCAGCCCTGCTGCCCATGCTGCTCTTGGGGCAGGTGGCCGCGGGGCAGCAGAAGAGAGGGTGGCACCAAGACAGCTCCACTGGCAAACTGAGAGGCAACACAAGGAGCAGGTGCCCCAGGAAATCTACCTCTGCTTCCAGGGACTCATTGGCATCTGCTGGCTCCTGGGCAGGATCCCCCACTGCTCCCAGGGCTTGGGTTGGCTCCTCCACACCCGCAGTCCCGGAGCTGCTCCCCGGAGACACCGAGCGCCGCCAGCAGGCTGCCTCCTCCTGTGCTGCCTGGGCTGGAAGGCTGCAGCTGGAACAGAACAGCTCTGTCAGCAGGGGCTGCAGGGCCAAGGAGGGCAGACTGTCCCAGCAGTCTGGGCACTGCTGCTCTCAGCTCAGCAAGGGCTCTGGCCCAGCAGCTCCAGACCAGGATGGTCAAGGCTTGGGGCTGCTCAGGGGTAAGCTCGGCACAGCAGCAGTGCAGGCACCTGGCTTCAGGCAGGCCCTGTGGGGAGGCAGAAAGGGCACCAGGAAAGGAAAGCAGAGACACACTGTGCAAAAAGGCAGACTGAGGGGCAAACGGACAGAGCCCAGCAGAGACCTTCTGGTGCCATTTCAGTACTTAGTGGCCTACAAGGAAGCTGGGAACAGACTTTTGAGCAGGGCTGCTTGTGACAAGACCAGGGGGGTGATCTGAACTCGCAGAGAGAGATTCAGAGCAGACACCAGCAAGACATTTTTTGTGCTGAGGACAGTGAGGCACTGGCCCAGGTTGCCTGAGTAGGTAAGAGATGTCCATCCCTGGAACCACTCCAGCTCAGGTGAAGGTGGAACAGAAGCTAACAGACATGTGGTAATCAGGAAACGGTTGAGCCCTCAACCTCTGTCCTGTCACTGCAACACCCCTAAGCTCTGGGGCTCTGTCTCTAAAGAGACAAGGAGAGACAAGCAGCTGAGGGCCCTGGAGCTGTGGAGCCTGGACAGAGAGGAGCAGCCTCAGAGGGCACCTTCTCATAGCTCAGCAAGAGCTAATGGCTGAAGGGCAAGAGGACACCTGTGGTGTGGCAGTAGCAGAGCAGAGCTTTGGGCTGGCACAGAAGTGGCCTCTGCTTTCCTGAAGGGGGAGGCTCTTGCAGCAGGGGCTGGGTGCTAGGCAGGCTTCATCTCTCAGTTGCCAATCTAGCACCTTTACAGCAAAGAAGTTTCTCTTCTTGCTCAGCTGGAACCTCCTGGCTTCCAGTTTGTGCCCATTGCCCCTTGTCCTGTCCCTGGGCACCACTGACAAGAGCCTGGCCACAGCCTCTTACCCCCCCCACCTCGCCCTTTAGCTCCTGAGCACCAATCGGGTCCCCTCTGGGGCTGCTCTTCTCCAGGCTCAACAGCCGCAGGGCTCTCAGCCTTTGCTCCTCCCAGAGAAGGTCCAGGCCCCTCAGCAGCTTTGCAGCCTCCTTGGGATCCTCTCCAGCAGGTCCCTGTCTCCCCTGAGCTGGGCAGACAGCACTGGACACAGCGTTCTGGGGACACTGCCTGTCTAGGTTCTTAGCACTGCAATGACACCAGCTGGGGCTGGCAGGGAAGGCACAGAGCTCACAATTTGTATCTGCCTGTGCCAGGGCCCAAGCATGGCTTGGGAGCTCCAGAGACAAAGCAGCACTCGAGGTTATGGCTACAGCAAAAGTGTTGGCAGCCACCCAGAGCCTCAAATGGACTGCAGAAGGAGGTCTGCTGCCCAGCACCAAAGTGATGCAGGACACCTATGCCCTGAGCAGCCAGCCTGAGCACAGCTGGAGGGGTTGCTCCCACCAGGGCAAAGTGAAAGACATTGGTCAGAGCCCGGGGAAACAAGCTTGGTCTTTGAAAAGCAGGATCAGGACAGAAGGAAGGAGAAGAGCTTCAAGGAGAGGGCAGAGGTGGCCATACCTCAGCTGGCTGCCCTGGCTGGCTGGCTGGCAGCAGCAGCCAGCAGTAGTGCACAGGCAGAGGGCTGCAGTTGCTCATCTCCAGGCCCTGCACAGCTTCGGTGTTGTTCAGGATGCAGCCAAAGTCCACAGCCCTGCTCTGGAACTGCAGGTTGGGGGAGAAGACTTCTCCCCGCATCAGGACCTCATGAGGGTGCTCCAGGAACTGGATTCTCAGAGGCTGCTCCACGTGCCAGGCACTCAGACCCTCTTCATAAGCAGGGTTAAAGCTGATGGAGAGCTGAAGCTCCTCCCCTGCCTCCAGCTTCAGCGGCTGCAAGGAGAGGAAGAGCATCCGGCCCCCCTGGGATGCCAGCCCAAGCTCTCACACACCAACCACGGCAGTGCTCCAAGCAAGACCCCAGCAGGGCCTTCCTGGGCAAACCCCACACTACTGCTGCCTCAGCCCACCCCAGGCTTCAGCAGAGGCACCAAATGCCTCCCACAGCAGCTCTCTGGCAGCCCAAGGCCCTTTGCCCTGACTCCAGAGGCACTCCCTGCTCCTCACAGCATGGCAGGCACAGCACCACAGCCTCACCCTGGCAGGGGCTGGGCACTGCCACAGCACAACAGCGGTGGCCATGCCTACACTGACACCTGTCTGGCACAGCGTGTGCCAAACACCTGCCACTGACAAGGGGGCAGGCAGT
>WAAF01008029.1:5480-26695 GCA_013400475.1 Tricholaema leucomelas
CATCCAGCCTAGACCTCCCCTGGCACAGCTTGAGGCTGTGTCCCCTTGTTCTGTTGCTGCTTGCCTGGCAGCAGAGCCCAACCCCACCTGGCTACAGCCTCCCTTCAGGGAGCTGCAGACAGCAATGAGCTCTGCCCTGAGCCTCCTCTTCTGCAGGCTGCACACCCCCAGCTCCCTCAGCCTCTCCTCACAGGGCTGTGCTCCAGGCCCCTCACCAGCCTTGCTGCCCTTCTCTGGACACTTTGCAGCACCTCAACATCTCTCTGCAATGGAGGAGCCCAGAACTGGACACAGCACTCAAGGGGTGGCCTGAGCAGTGCTGAGCACAGAGGCAGAAGAACCTCCCTTGTCCTGCTGCCCACACTGCTCCTGAGCCAGCCCAGGATGCCATTGGCTCTCTTGTTCATTTAGTAGTTTCTGCACAAACAAACACCAAATTTTCCTCATGCAATAAGAGCCCTAAAGTTTTTCTAAGAATATTTGGTGAAAAACTTCCCTCAAAATCCAATTCTGAACGTGCTGAGAAAAGGTATGGTAGATGTTTTAGAGAGAGACTCTTTGATGTTTGACCCTAAATTGCCTTACCTTCCCTCACAACATACACTAGCAGTGGGAATTCTTTGAAGTGCTGTTGTTTTTCTGGCATCTTGGCCCAAAAGAGAAAGGTCAGGGAGGTAGAATTAGGTGCCAAGGACCAAACAACTTCTTTCCGTGGAATGAGAGAGGTCCCAGGGAGTTCCTGTGTAGCATAAGAAGCCATTTCTCTTCTTTGCTAATGTTTTATTGATTGTGGTAAGAAAGACAAGGGAATGGCCTCTGCTATTGGCAGAGAAGAGACCAGGAGAAATGGAGTGCTGTAGCAGTGTATTTCCCCATCTTTGATGCAGGACAGACGAGGATGCCAGAATCTGTGTCCCCAGTGTGTGCACTTGTGCGGATTCATCTCCATGTATTTACACTTCTCTGTGGCACTCATTCCTCTCCAGGCAAGCTCCTGTATTATGCATCAGATCCATTCCTCTTACTGCTTTATGATGTGTAATTTTCCCTTCCAGTACAATAAGTTCAGGTTGCAACAGTGATATATTTAATAAAACATGAGATACACTTCCACTGCCTCTCTTCCCCCCCAACCCCACCTCCATCCATCTGCAGCACTGACCACAGACAGTCAGTGCTTAAAATAAAATGACCCAAATCACTGCTGAATAATTAAGACACTCTGCTTGCCACGGGTTCTGTCCCAGCCATGACAAATGGAGATGTTTTGTAAAGTGCTCATGCCTGCCACACTGCTGAGTTATGGGTCAGGAAAGGAGCAGAACATTTGCCCCAGGGACACAAGCTATGCCACATGGAATCTATTGTCCCAGAGTGCAATGTGCTCATAATTTCTGGATGTCTGTAAACTCAGAGTTATTACTACTGCTGTAGTTTAGTCTGATGGTTTGGGTGTTGCCCACCCCCCCACACACTTTGGAAATCACCCAGACTGGACTCAGCAGCTCTGGAAATTTGAATGAAGCTTTTATTTGCAGCTCAGCACAACAACCAAGCAGAGATTTACAGTAGATACAGTTATAGACAGAAATACACAAGGGAAAAGGTAATACAGAAACACAACTCCCCTCCCAGAAACCTGAGTCCCCAGGAGGGGCTCNCAGAAACACAACTCCCCTCCCAGAAACCTGAGTCCCCAGGAGGGGCTCCCAACTGCCCTTCCACCATCTCCTACCCCTCTCAACCTTACCGCAGCCCCAAGGAAGAATGGAGGTTCAGCCAGAGGGTTAGGAAGCAAAGTGGATTGATCGGAGAGATGGCAGAGAAGCTAGAGGGAGAAATGCAGCTCAGAGCTCCCAAGCAGAAGTGCCTTATCTGTGTTTGAATTCTTGTGACGACAGGACGAGGAGGAATGGGTTTAAACTGGCAGAGGGGAGATTTAGACTGGATGTTAGGAGGAAGTTCTTTACAGTGAGGATGGTGAGACACTGGCACAGGTTGCCCAGGGAGGCTGTGGCTGCTCCCTGCCTGAAGGTGTTCAAGGCCAGGTTGGATGAGGCCTTGAGCAGCCTGCTCTAGTGGGAGGTGTCCCTGCCTATGGCAGGGGGTTGGAGCTGGATGATCCTTGAGGTCCCTTCCAACCTAACCCATTATAAGATCCTATGGCTAAGAGGTCCAGAGCAGAGCCAAGTGCATTTCTTGGCGCACCACGGGGCAGGCTGGTCCTGTGCAAAGGCTTCCCATCCACCTAGCTCATAGATATGGTAACCCAACCTGCACAATTTATATGTGACAGACTCTTTTCCTCCTGTCTGAGGGTGTGGGACAAAGACCAGCTTAAGTCCATGCTGGGATTCCCTTCTCTATCCAGTGTGGCCACGTCTGCATGGCTCCCTGGCAACTGCTGGGGCAGAGGCTCTTCCATGAATGCTGCTGGCATTGTCCAGCATTTCTCCTTACTTCTATCCCCTCTTCCTCTCACAGATACTGTTCCAACACCTTCAGACCACCTCTTAAGTGTAATTTTGCTTTTCCTAAGGAAAGAAACAATGTGCTGTGCAGAGCACAGGTCTGGCAGGACCTTGTAGCTGAATGGCTGAAAACAGGGTGTGAACATCATCCAAAAATGCTCCATTTGTGACAATATCAGAGCAAGGTTGTTGTCAGCTGCCTGTTATTCTGTTGCACAGTGAAGCTTCCCCAGGTGCATCCCCTGTAGCTAAGGTGTGGGGCCCAGCTGAATACCAGATCCCTTTGTTGCACATTATCGTGTTAGCTGAGCTGTCACCAAAGTTACCAGCCTGCAAGTAGAACACAGAGATTAATCCAATTAAACCTCCACTGACTTTTCCACATTCCTCTTGCTGCAGCTTCTATCTCTTCACAGGTAGCCATTAGAGCATGGCTAAGATGAGTCAAATCATCTTCACACAGTGGCAACCTAACAGAGAGCATGACATAATTAGAGAGAGAGAGGGAGGGAGTGATGGATTAGCAGCTAAACTTCAACCCACTGTAACTGCTGGGGATCTTTAAACTTTTGGTGTCATTTCTACCTGTAAGGATGCATGTATGAAAAAACAACAGGAAAAAAGGAAAGACAGAGAGAAAGAAAGAGAGCAAGAGAAAAAGGGAGTGAAAGAGAGACAGAGCAAGGGACAAGAAGTAAGAAAGAGTGAAAGAAAGAAAGACAGAGACAAAGAGAGCAAGAGAGAGAGAAAGAGATCAAGAGAGAGAGAAAGAAAGAGAGAAAGAGAGAGAGGGAGAAAGAGAAAGAGTAAAAGAGAGAGAAAGAGAGAAGGAAGGAAGGAAGGAAGGAAGGAAGGAAGGAAGGAAGGAAGGAAGGAAGGAAGGGAGGAAGGAAGGAAGGAAGGGATGTTTAACATCTGTCTCGGTGATATGGACAGAGGAATCAGTGCACCCTCAGCAAGTCTGCAGGTGAAACCAAGCTGTGTGGCACAGGCCACTTGCTAGAGGGCAGGGATCCATCCAGAGGGACCTGGACAGGCTGCAGAGCTGTGCCCAGGCNTGCAGGTGAAACCAAGCTGTGATCTTTGATCACATTGGGTGCTTCTGTGCTCCACAACCTCCCTGGAGGTGTTCAAGGCCAGGCTGGATGAGGCCTTGAGCAGCCTGCTCTAGTGGGAGGTGTCCCTGCCTATGGCAGGGGGTTGGAGCTGGATGATCCTTGAGGTCCCTTCCAACCTAAACCATTCTATGAGAAAGAGAGAGAGAGAGAGAGAGAAAGCAAGCATGAGGTGAGAAGCATTGCTCTGTCCTGACCTTTATGAAGAATATAGGGTTCACATTTTGTTGAGGCATCTGAAGAAGACTCCTAAAGACAGCATAAGGTTCATACAATAAAAGCTGAAACAACTCAACAGCTTTAATGAAGGGGGGGGAAAAAACAACAACTCTGAGAATTAAAACTAACAAATATGCTCAGACTGAAATTCCTTTAAGTCCCCTAATGACACAGATGGTAAATTTCAGTGAGATGTATTCTTCCCCTGGTGCAGAACAGGCAGTTGCAATCCAGCTTGACAGATTGTATCCCAGGCTAAAACTGTGTCAGGCACAAAGTCATCCGAAGATGCTATCATGGAACTTGCGCCGGGGCCAGCCTGAATCTTGCGCAGTCTTTGTTCAGCTGCGCTGGGCTGTTGTTCAGCTGGGTGCTGAAACTCTTCTGGGTTGTGTTTTGGGTGGGTTGTTGTTGTTTTTATTTTTTCCTTCCTGTTATTAATTTTTTTGGTCACTGATTTCAAACAGTAGCCACCCTAATCATGTGTTGGTGTGGTGGTTATATAAGGCATAATAATCATCATAGCTAACTAATAAGGGAGAGTAACCAGGGGGCTATTTTGAGGCTGTAGCCAGGTGGGGTTGGTCTCTTTTCCCAGGCAAGCAGCAATAGAACAAGGGGACAGAGCCTCAAGTTCTGCCAGGGGAGGTCTAGGCTGGATGTTAGGAGGAAGTTGTTGGCAGAGAGAGTGATTGGCATTGGAATGGGCTGCCCAGGGAGGTGCTGGAGTCACCATCCCTGGAGGTGTCCAAGCAAAGATTGGATGAGGCACTTAGTGCCATGGTCTGGTTGACTGAATAGGGCTGGGTGCTAGGTTGGACTGGCTGAGCTTGGAGGTCTCTTCCAACCTGTTTGATTCTATGATTCATCACCATCATCATCATCATCATTAACGCTGCTGGTCCCATCCAGTGAATGAATTTGGCCTGACCTGCAGCCCTTGGAGAGGGTAACTACACAGATGTAAATCATCGTTGGATGTGCAGAGTTAGATATGAGATTCACTTCTGCTAGTTCAGCCATTCAGGCTAAATCAGACTCTCTAATTAGGCTCCTACTATGGAAAAGGGGTAGAAAAATCTTTCTCCAGAGACTGTTTTCCCTTATCACTTTCAGAAATGTATTTTAGGGTGGGCAAAGAAGCCTGTGGTGATGTTCACCTTATCTTCAGGAGTGACATGTGTGATATTTTAATTGCTAAGGTCAAAGAGGAGTAATCCTTTCTGTGGTGACAATAGTGGGGATTTTTCACACACTAAGGCCAAAAGAAGCATCCACACTAACGAGATACACAGCATGAGGGCTTGTTCTCTGGCCCTGGCACAAGGTCTGTGAGTTAGGTGAAGCTGATGAGCTGCAGTCATTCATAGAATCACAGAATCACAGAATCAAGCAGGTTGGAAGAGACCTCCAAGCTCAGCCAGTCCAACCTAGCACCCAGCCCTCAACAATCACCCAGACCATGGCACTAAGTGCCCCAGCCAGGCTTGGCTTCAACACCTCCAGGCACAGAGACTCCACCACCTCCCTGGGCAGCCAATTCCAATGCCAATCACTCTCTCTGACAACAACTTCCTCCTAACATCCAGCCTAGACCTGCCCTGGCACAACTTGAGGCTGTGTCCCCTTGTTCTGTTGCTGCTTGCCTGGCAGCAGAGCCCAACCCCACCTGGCTACAGCCTCCCTTCAGGTAGCTGCAGACAGCAATGAGGTCTGCCCTGAGCCTCCTCTTCTGCAGGCTGCACACCCCCAGCTCCCTCAGCCTCTCCTGACAGGGCAAAAAGGTAAAGTCAGATTAGGTATTAGGAAGAAATGCTTTACTGTGAGGGTGGTGAGACACTGGAAGTGGCTGCCCAGAGAAGCCTTAGATGTCACTCTGGAAGTTTTCAAGGCCAGGCTGAACGAGAAAACTGTTCTAGTGGGAGGTGTCCCTGCCCCTGGCAGAAGAGTTTGAACAAGATGATCTTTAAGGTCCCTCCCAA
Organism: Tricholaema leucomelas; assembly: GCA_013400475.1. Lineage (NCBI taxonomy): Eukaryota > Metazoa > Chordata > Aves > Piciformes > Lybiidae > Tricholaema lacrymosa > Tricholaema leucomelas. Next base: position 11,268 of record WAAF01008029.1, read on the forward strand.
CCCAAACTATGTTCCTGTGAGATAGATGTGGAAAATATTAAGGCACCAATAGTGTGAATTGCAAGAAGAAAGTCTGCAACGATGAAATCAAATAGTCCACAGTATACCAAACCTGCCAGGAAAAGCAGCTGCTAACCCAGCTGCAGATAGTGTATCTTCAACAAGCCAGAAGGAAGGGTGTGAGGCTATGGAGGTACTCATCAGGAAATCATAGAATCACAGAATCATGGAATGTCAGGGACTGGAAGGGACCTTGAAAGATCTGGAAGGAATCTAGAAAGATGTGGTGCAGCCCTCTGCCAGAGCAGGATCATCAGAGCAGATCACACTGGAATGCATCCAGATGGCAGAGAGGGAGACTCCACAACCCTCCTGGGCAGCCTGTTCCAGGGCTCTGTCACCCTCACAGGGAAACAATTCTTCCTCAGGTTCACATGGAACCTCCTGTGCTTCAGCTGCCACCCATTGCCCCTTGTGCTGTCACTGGGCATCACCCAGCAGAGCCTGGCTCCAGCCTCCTGGCACTCATCCCTTACCTATTGATAAACATTGATCAGGTCACCCCTTAGTCTCCTCCTCCCCAAGCCCCAGCTCCCTCAGGCTCTCCTCATAAGGAAGATGTTCAACTTCCTTCATTGTTTTAGTGGCTCTATGCTGGACTCTCCCAAGCAGCTCCCTGTGCTTCTTGAGCTGGGGGGCCCAGAACTGGACACAGTACTCCAGATGAGGTCTCACCAGTGCAGAGTAGAGGGGAAGGAGAACCTCCCTCGACCTGCTAATCACAGCTCTTCTAATACACCCCAGAATAGTGCTGAGCCTCCTGGCCACCAGAGCACACTGCTGGCTCATGGCCATCCTTCCATCCACCAAGTCTCCCAAGTCCTTCTCCCCTCCACTGCTCTGTATGTGTGTACCTGTGTATGTGCACATCCAGCTGCATGGCAGTAAATGGATTAGTTCCACTGCACAGAAGCATGTCTGAGATCTGACAGCCTCTGCAGCTCGTCAGACTGTCCCTGGCATGGTTTGGACCCAGCCCAGCTAGCACTGTCACAGGCAATTCCCAGGCACAACTCAGGTGCCAGCAGGCACCAGGCACTGTCACCAGTATGCAAGCTGGAATTGGCTATTCTGTTTTGGAGGCAAGGTTGTTTAATAGTAAAGAACTGACCAGACTGTGCCAGCTGGCCTCAGAGACAGAAAGCTCATCCTGGTACTGCTTAGCTCACCAGCAAACATCTAGCCAAAATGTCTGCCAGCAGACTTGTCTTGGTCCCACTTCTGCAAGCTTGCCTGGCAGCAAGCACACGAGTTCCTTTCTTCTCTCTTGTGGCTCAGCAGTGAGAATGTTGTTGGACCAAGGATGAGGAGAGGCTATGCCTTCAACATGAGTGGAAGAAACAAAGGAAAGGGGTCAGTCTGGGGTGGAGAGTGGAAGAAAACCGATGAAGAACAGACCACCGACCCCACTGAAGCCAACAGAACGGTGGGAACAGGAGAAGCAACCTTTGATTTTTGGTGAAGCATTGCAAGTGCACAGGCTCTGTGTCCTTACACATCTGCAGGAATCAGCTTCTCTTGCCTGCCATAGATATGATTGGCAGCAAAACTATGTTGTCCTGGGTTAAGGCTGAGTTGGCCACTAAACGAGTGACAGATGCTCTCTAGCAGCCCCTTTCCCTTCCCAAAGGGGAAGAGGAAGAGAATCAGTTAGAGTGGCTCATGGCTCAGAAAAAGAAATCTGGAACAGCTTTAATGAAAATAACAACCAAATACAAGCAAAACTCCTGTGGAACCCAACCTGCTGGTGGCACCATCACCACTGACGCTGCGGGCACACACTGGGGACGTTCAGGACAGGACCCAGTGACAGATGGGCTCTGGACCTGAGCTGGATTCTAGAACTGGATTCAGGAATGCACAGCCTGGCACCAAAGACAGAAGAGCAGACAGAGCCTTCCTCGCATGATGGCCATTGGAGGAAAGGTCTTAACTCTTGTGACCCCTCAGCTTTATACTGAATGTGATGTACACAGAAGGCAAAAGCTTGTGGGTCAGCTCAGGGACACTGGTCCTCTCTGCTCCTTGTCACAGCTGTGACCTCTTACTGCATCCCCAGTGTGACACACAAGATTGAACAGTGCCCTTGGTTCTCAAAGTAGCAAGCATAAGCAAGAGCTTTTCTGCACACCAGTGCTTGGTAGTAACTGCAAACATCAAGTGTTAGCACTGCCTGCAAACACATGCTGCTAGCTTCAGAAAGTGCCACCGCTGGGGAGAGACTGAGCTGAGAAGCAAAACCACTGCAGAGAGTTGGTTCTGTTCTAGCCAAAACCAGGACACAGGCTCATATTGTTACCTGCTTCATCTGAGTCTTAAAAGGAAGCACACATCAGCTGTAGTCCTGTTCCTACTGTGTCCCAAGATTGTCTAGCGGCAGAGAACCATTCTGAGCATTTCATAGCATCATAGAATGGTTTAGGTTGGAAGGGACTTCAAAGCTCATCCAATTCCAAACCCCTGCCATGGGCAGCGACACCTCCCACTTCAAGGCCTCATCTAACCTAGCTTTGAACACCTCCAGGGAGGTTGTGGAGCACAGAAGCACCCAATGTGATCAAAGATCACATTGGGTGCTTCTGTGCTCCACAACCTCCCTGGGCAACCTGTGCCAGTGTCTCACCACCCTCACTGCAAACAACTTCTGCCTAACATCCAGTTTCAACCTCCCCTCTGCCCGTTTGGCTCCATCTTTTTTCTGCCCATGACTGTAGGAATGAAAGGCTCCAGGGAGGGAGTTCAGGTGGGAGAAATCAGCAAAGGAGGTGGAGAGAGGAAATTCCTTCTCAGATTTTTCTCTCTCTGTATTAAATCCAAGTTGCATATCTAATATCCACTTAAAAAACAATAAGAATTAAAGATTTTACTTATCTTTTTTTTTTCCTCTCCTCACAGAAGGCTTAGAAGTTGTTCCATAGCCTGAGGCTAAAGCTAGCCCAGATATTAGCTGAACCAAACAGGGCTGTCATTGTGAGCCAGTCTGCACCCCTGCAACGTGTAAAAAAACTGCCAAAGATGGAAGCTAGGAAAGCACCTGAACTGTGCAGGGAAAGAGAGATTGCAGAGGAAGACCTCTGCAGTGAGGACGACCTCATTGCTGTCTACAACTGCTTGAAGAGAAGTTGTAGCCAGGTGGGGGTTGGTCTCTTCTCCCAGGCAGCCAGCAACAGAACAAGGGGACACAGTCTCAAGTTGTGCCAGGGCAGGTCTAAGGCTGGACTTTAGGAGGAAGTTGTTGGCAGAGAGAGTGATTGGCATTGGAATGGGCTGCCCAGGGAGGTGGTGGAGTCTCTGTGCCTGGAGGTGTTGAAGCAAAGCCTGGCTGGGGCACTTAGTGCCATGGTCTGGTTGATTGTTGAGGGCTGGGTGCTAGCTTGGGCTGGATGAGCTTGGAGGTCTCTTCTAACCTGGCTGATTCTATGATTCTAAGACAGGGCCAAATTCCTGTATTTAGTCATCTAACAGGACCTAAGGAGGACTGAAGTGATGAGCTCCAAGGGAAAATGCTCAGTGGTTTATGCATCTTTGTTACTGCAGCTGGTTAGGACACCTTGGCTCCCCATGGAATGGAAAGAAGGTTTTGCATTCAGAACACTGCTTTATAGATGTCCTTTAGCATTGGTCTTTCTGTTCTGAGTGCACAGGGATAGGTCCTGGCTGCTGAATAAGTGAAGCTGGTTCTTCTTTTGGGCACAGTGCTTAGAGCAGCTCATTTCAGGCAGCAGGGAAAGCTGCTTTGCACAGCCCAGGCGGTGAGTTTTTTAACCTGAAGAACCAGCAGAGAGAGGAGCAGGGAGGCCTGCTGCTGGGGGAAACTGTCACCAAGCAACCTGGCAGGGAAAGAGATGTCAGTGATGTGCAGCGTTGCAGACCCAGCTGAAAGAGACAGAGGCACTGCAGTAAGTCAAGCGCATCGCTGAGCTTGGGCTCAGGGGAGAGGGCAATAGCTACACCTGCGAACTGGGGAACATCTGCTGGGAGAAGTCACTCAAAAAATAACCTTGCAATGGCTTGGGAGAAACATCTGTGTAGCAAGTGACAGACCACCAGTAGAGGAAGAGTGGAAAGCCAGAAGCTGGGTGAAACATAATGACCATCTTGTGTTGCTCATACAGAGAGCTGGTGACAGCACAAGGGGGATTTGGGTCAGCACAAACTTATTTGGCTACACAGCTTTTATGCAGAGATGCTAACAGAGCAGCTGGCTGGTGGATGTGACTGCACAGCTGGCTTACCACTGGCCAGTGTGAACTAGAGGGACCCAAACTCTCCCCCTTTTCCTTACTCTCAGCTTTGAAGCTCCTCCTCTGATTTAGTGTTTACTTCTTCTAAGGGTCTGCTCACACACATCTTCTCCTCTGTACATACATCACAGCAATCTGAAGAGGATATGGGTACTTTAAACCAGGGGAAGATTGTATCCTTCCAAGTATTGAAAGCATAGAATGATACTCAGAACAAAGCCAGCTGACATACAGGGTAGGAAAATGCTCCCAATCCCCTCATGCCTTCACACTGAGCCTTATTTTACTCACTGTTTTGGATAGCTCTGTTATTCAGGCAGAACAAAGATACAAAGGACACACCTTCCAGACAGACAAGTTCCCTGTGAGAAGCACTGGGTGACATTCTCCAGGCTACATATTTCAGGAGGTCAGATGAGATGGTGAGATGGTTCTTTCTGCTTTCCTCTGCCTGCATATTTGAAGAATAGGAGACCATTTCAACTGCCCCAATTACTGGAAGCCAAAATCATGGCAGGGACCACGCTAGAAAATACCAGGGTGTGATCTTGAAGGTCAATACTGTGTACAGTTCTGGAGCCCCCAACAGAAGAGGGGCATGGAAGTGTTGGAGCCAGTCCAGAGGAGGCTATCAAGATGCTGAGAGGGCTGCAGCAGCTCTGCTCTGAGGACAGGCTGAGAGAGTTGGGGCTCTGCAGCCTGTAGAAGAGAAGGCTTCCAGGAGACCTTGGATTGGCCTTCCAGCATCTGAAGGGGGCTACAGGAAGGCTGGGGAGGGACTATTGACAAGGTCTGGGAATGACAGGACGAGGGGGAATGGGTTTGAACTGGCAGAGGAGAGATTTAAAGTGGATGTTAGGCAGAAGTTGCTTGCAGTGAGGGTGGTGAAACATTGGCACAGGTTGCACAGGAAGGTTGTGGCTGCTCCCTCCCTGCAGTTGTTCAAAGCTAGGTTGGATGGGGCCTTGAGTGACCTGTTCTAGTGGGAGGTGTCCCTGCCTATGGTGGGGGGTTGGAACTCAATGATCTTGGAGGTGCCTGCCAACCTAAATTATTCTATGAAACATACCTTGCCTCTTTCCCACTTCACCTTTCCCCCCAAACCCACAGCACCTGGGTGCTGTTGCAGTCTCCTCCCACCCCAGGTGTGATCACTTTGCCCTCCCTGCCCACTCCCCTTTATAATGGGCCCAGGAGAGGCAAGCCTCAAGCTTGCCCAACTGGGCAGAGGGATCCTCCTCCCATCCTCACTGGTGAGTGCCCCTGGTGCACACTGGGTGTCTGGTGGAGGGGATCAAAGGCCGGGGGGCCCTGCTGGCCCCCCGGCTAGGTAGGATTAGGCTTGATGATCAATCTAACAACATACATTGGTGCTGGCTGGGTCACCTTGCTTGGGCTGAGCTCTCTGTTTATCTGCTTTTCTGCTCACTTGTAAAGCTCTGGAAACACCAGGAAGAAATCTCTGCAAGGTTTTGGGAAGCACTGAATCGGCGTGGAGGAAGCGTCTGGAGTCCCTGACAAGGAATGGACCTCAAGTCTCATTGGTACTCTTTCATGTCAGAGTGGCTAAAACTCTCTTCTTTTGTAACTAAGCTAAGACTTCTTTTCTCCACTTCCAAGTGAAATCCTGCCTGTGTGAAGCTAGGTCAGGGCACTGGATGACTTTTTACTTGATTAAGCTGCTTGACAGCCAGAGGTTTTTACAAGTTGTTATCTCAAACCATATCTGTTTCTGCTTCAAACTGTACTCATTTTTCTTCTTTTTTTAACTTACAAAATGAGAATCATAGATTTAAACAGGTTAGAAGAGACCTCCAAGATCATCCAGGCCAACCTAGCACCCAGCCCTGGCCAATCAACCAGACCATGGCACTAAGTGCCCCAGCCAGGCTTGGCTTCAACACCTCCAGGGACAGTGACTCCACCACCTCCCTGGGCAGCCCATTCCAATGCCAATCAATCTCTCTGCCAACAACTTCCTCCTAACATCCAGCCTAGACCTCCCCTGCCACAACTTGAGGCTGTGTCCCCTTGTTCTGTTGCTGGCTGCCTGGGAGAAAAGACCAACCCCACCTGGCTACAACTTACTTCCCTTCAAGCAGTTGTAGACAGCAATGAAGTCACCCCTGAGCCTTCTCTTCTCCAGGTTACACAAGAGAAGACCTCCTGGCACTCACCATCTACATCTTTATGACCAATGTTGAGGCCACAAGCAGCTGAGAGAGGAGAGTATCCTGGACAGATGCTCTCAGGGAGGCATAACTGTGCTGCAATAAGAACTTGGTCTGGGTGCAGCCTCCTTGGTAGGTCAAGTGGACACTCCTGTTCTGATAGATTTCACATGGCTTGAAGAGATAAAAGGATTTGGGCCTTGGAAAAGAGAAGAAAATTTCTGCCCCACTATCAGCATGCTGCTGACAAGGTCTCATCAAAAATGCACCATGACCATGTCTCCCTCTTGGTTCCTCTGTAAAGCTTGTAGCAACCTGTGTCAGCGCCACGGGAGAAGCTGTTTGAACAGATCATCCTCGGGACTCGATATCAAATGCGATACGGCGCTCGAGAGGCTGTGTAGTGCTCTCTGTTTCTGACTCTGTTTATCATACAACAACTCTTGATTATTCTAATGACACTGGGCCTCTTCAGGAGCACATTGTTTATACCCCCGAGGAGTTTGCTGCACACACAAATATCCTCAATCTGCTGTATAAACAACTGTGTTGTTCAGCAGCCAGCTGCGCTTCTGCTCCGATAACTGACAGCAGCAGAGCAAATATTGCCACCGCCTCCAAGTAGTTTGCAGGCTCATACAGGGACTGGATTCCTTCCCCATCAATTTGGTGGGCTTTGAAGCTTGCATTGCTGTCTGCTTTGGGGGTCCTTGGTAGGTCTATTTAAAGAAGTCCCTGGTTACTGCAGGGAGATCAGTCTGGATGGCTTCAACGATTCCTTCCAACCCAAAACGTTCACAGAATGAATCAGAGACTGTCAGAGATGGGAAGAGACCTTGAAAAATCATCCATGGAATCAACCAGAATGGAAGAGACCTTCAAGCTTATCCAGCCCAACCTAGCACCCAGCCCTGGCCAACCAACCAGACCATGGCACTAAGTGCCTCATCCAGGCTTGGCTTCAACACTTCCAGGCACGGCCACTCCACCACCTCCCTGGGCAGCCCATTCCAATGCCAATCACTCTCTCTGACAACAACTTCCTCCTAACATCCAGCCTAGACCTGCCCTGGCACAACTTGAGGCTGTGTCTCATTGTTGTGTTGCTGGGTGCCTGGCAGCAGAGCCCAACCCCACCTGGCTACAGCCTCCCTTCAGGTAGCTGCAGACAGCAATGAGCTCTGCCCTGAGCCTTCCTTTTTCCAGGCTGCACACCCCCAGCTCCCTCAGCCTCTCCTCATAGGGTTTGTGTTCCAGGCCTTTCACCTGCTTCATTGCCCTTCTCTGGCCAGTCCAGCCCCTGCCAGAGCAGGATCTCCTAGACCAGATCGTGCAAGAACACATTCAGGCAGATCTTGAATCTCTCCAGAGAGGTAGATTCCACAGCCCCCATGGGCAGCCTGTGCCATTGCTCTGTCACCCTCACAGGGAAAAAAATCCTCCTCACGTTTACATGAAACTTCCTACGCCTCCAATCAATAATTCTATTATAAGCTGTTTGCAGAGAAGATATATGGACAGCTCTGGTACCTCTTCTAAGGCTGAGGCTATCATCAAAGCCCTTCCACCAGACCATAATGTTTTTGCAGGCTTGCAGTCATTAACTGTCTTCCAAAGAAAAAAAGACTTTGGGGAGACTTTATTGTGACCTTGTTCAGCTCTTGTTCAACTTGTACCACTCATCAGAGCCAGAGAGGTCATCCTGGTTGCTGAGGTGCTATTTTTATTGTGCTTCCTTCTGGTGTTACACATAAGACACTGCCACCATGGAAAGATAACACAGGTATCACAGGTGTCAGCCCCTGATCTGAATGCCACCAGCATTGAAGCCTTCTCAGAATTTTAGGCAGGAAGGAGAACTGGGATCAACCCAAAGCTGGGTTGAAAGAAAGAAAAATAGAGCTGGGACAGACTACAGGGAAAATTTCTCAGATGAAAATTGATACTGAGCAGGGGCTCTGGCCAAAATTCAGTGAAGAGCTACTTCCCAGCAGAGGCTCTGCTTTGCCAGGGCTCTGGCATCCATTAAGCAGTCAGGATGATGGCCATTCTGTGAAGGGAAGTCTGCTCTCCTGGCACCTGTCTGCCTGGTATCAGATCTGCTGCTCATCATGGGCAAATAAATACCCAGAGAAGAATCACCCCATTTTATTATCATTCCTTGTTCTCTAGCAATGCCAGGACACCAGCAGTGCCCTCACTCTCATCAGCTGAAAGCCTCTAAACCCTGCTTAGTGTTTAGACTCTGAGAGGCTGAGCAGAGTCCCACTGCACAGAAGTGTCCATAAATGAGTGGTAAAGGTACATGTGATGGTTTGGCTGTTCCCAGCCCCCTCACACTTAAGAAGATCACCCAGACTAGGTTCAGTCCATCTGGAAATTGAATGAAGATTTATATTTAGAGCTTAGCACAAGACACAAGCAGATAGTTACAATATATACAGACATAGACAAGTTAAAGGTAATACAGAAACACAACAGCCCCCCCAGAAACCTGAGTGCCCAGGAGGGGCTCCCAACCACCCTTCCACCTTCTCCCACCCCTCTACCTTAGCCCAGACTTTGCCTTTTGCTCAAGGTGAGTTTGGAGGGTCAGCCAAGGGGATTGGGAAGCAGGGGGATTAGTCAGGCAGCAAGTTAAAGTGCAGCCCAAAGCCCAGAGAGCGACTCTCTTACCTATGTTTATATTCTTGTTCTTATCCATCTCAGCAAGCCTATGGGTGCAGCAGCCATCACTGTTGTTTCCTTTTCACAGCCTATAACCTAATTCTTCTTACTCAGGGAGGTTGTGGCTGCTCCTTCCCTGGAGGTGTTTCAGGCCAGGCTGGCTGAGGCTGTGTGCAGCCTGCTCTAGGGTAGGGTGTCCCTGGCCATGGCAGGGGAATTGGAACTAAATGATCTTTGTGGTCCCTTCCAACCCTGACTGATTCTATGATTGACCAAAATATCCCAGCTAGGCTCAACCTAGCACAGTACAGCAGGGGGGCTGTGGACATCAAACACAGTAGCATTTCCAAGCTCTCAGAGCTGGAATAGAAGAAAGGACTTCTGAGCAATTTCTTAGGCAGACTCTAGAAAGCCTATGTGCTAGTTTGAAGCTAGCTAGAATGTTTTGGTGAGAAGGATTAGATCACAGGCTGTGGAAGAGAAACAATGGTGATGTCTACTTCACTCATAGGCTTGCTGAGATGTATAAGAACAAGAGTATAAACACAGATAAGGCATTCAGCGTTTGGGCAGACTGGCCTTTGAGCTGCACTCCTCCCTAACCTCACCTTCCATCTCTCTGCTTAATCCCCTTTGCTTCCTAACTCCTCTAGACGACCCCCCCATTCTTCCTTAGGGCACAAGGCAAAGGTAGAGGAGTGGGAGAAGGTGGAAGGGCAGTTGGGAGCCCCTCCTGGGGACTCAGGTTTCTCAGAGGGCTGTTGTGTTTCTGTATTGCCTTTTCCCTTGTCTATTTCTGTATGTGACTGTGTATGCTGTAACTATCTGCTTGTACACTGTGCCNCCAGACCATGGCACTAAGTGCCCCAGCCAGGCTTGGCTTCAACACCTCCAGGCACAGAGACTCCAGCACCTCCCTGAGCAGCCCATTCCAATGCCAATCACTCTCTCTCTGAAAAACTTCCTCCTAACATCCAGCCTAGACTTCTGCTTAACCTGTGCTTACTTTGTGCTGGGTCCTTTGTGCTTTCTTTTAGATGAACATTTCAATGAGTGAATTTAGCTTTTCATCCTGGAGATGTTTATGGTTTGGCACTGCCTGCCTAACTAAAGCCACTCTCATAAAAACTTGGCCTTGAGCAACCTGCCCTAGTGGGAGGTGTCCCTGCCTATGGCAGGGGGTTGGAGCTGGATGATCCTTGAGGTCCCTTCCAACCTAAACCAATCTATGATTCTATGAAGGCCAGAAGAGTCATTATTCCAACACAGCTTGACTTGGTTTTCCCCCATGCTGCAAGCTGCAGGATTTAACCACAGATCCCTTTATCAGGCTTGTAACTTCTGGCTGAACTAAGGAGTCTCTTTTGGAAAGACATCTCCTCTTGATTTAAAGACTTCTTTAAAGACTACTTAACAACTCATCAAGCTTGTCTAGGGTTTCTTCTTTGGTTTATGGAAGTAATGATTCAAGTCCCCCACCCTCCCCTCCTGGAGATACCTCTTAATAGAAAGTACAAATGCCACAATTACGACACACCATGTGCGGGACATAAAACCTCTCTCACTCCAGTATCTCCGGCGTGTTTAATAAAGTGCCAGCAGAGCAGCAATAATGGACACTGGGAATCAGGCATCATAAAGAAAAGGAGGGAAATGTAATGATGGGAAGTTGGGAGCAAAAAGATGAGAGCAGCTGTAAGTACAGAAACAGACAGGGAGAATCAAAACAGATAAAGCCTAAACAAACCAAGACCAAACAAGCGAAAAAACCCAACCAAACCAACCCTACAAAAGACCAAACCAGTGAAAACTCACAGCCAGGCAGAGAAAGAATGCATTGTAAAGTGAGCTCGTTTGTGCAAGAGTCTTCCTGAAGGAAGGAAGAGATACAAAGGCACTCATGTACATGCACACAACTTGCCAGAGCTCACCAGATGATGCAGTTGAGGCTGGCTGAACTTAATTAACTTGGATGAGCAGTTTTAGTTTTTAACCTTCCCTGCTTGTTTGCTTTCCCTGTGCAGTGGTAAAGACCTGCAGACAAGAAGGGAAAGGGGAGAAGTAAGGGAGGGCTGAAATGATTTTTGAAGGCAGCAATACACAGCTCCGTATTTGTCCAGTTGGTTGTTTTTAAGGATGCAAGGAAATTGCTCAGCTGTTGCAAACCAGCACAGACCTGAAGCTGAGCTACACCATCTGAGGATCTGGCCAAGGATCACTTTTCCTCTATGAATTTCATAGAATCAGGGTTGGAAGGGACCACAAGGATCAGACAGTTCCAACCCCCCTGCCATGCCCAGGGACACCCTACCCTAGAGCAGGCTGCACACAGCCTCAGCCAGCCTGGCCTGAAACACCTCCAGCCATGGGGCCTCAACCACCTCCCTGGGCAACCCATTCCAGCCTCTCACCACTCTCATGCTCAGCAACTTCCTCACATCCAATTTTGAAGGGAGCTAACACTTCCTTTTTCCTGCAACCATGTCCTTTGTTGCTAAAAGAACACCTCTGGGGTTGTCTGATCCTAAATTCACCTGGCATGGTTCAACCACTTCTGCAACTCTCTGAGTTTCTACAAAAGTCTGTTCCCATTCAAATTAATTTACAGGAATGGTCCCTGGCACTTGCTGGCTCCCAGACCAAGCCTGGGAACTGTTTGGAAAAGTGCTAATTGGTCTGGGTTGAAGACTTGGCTGGGAATGGAGAAGATTGTGACAATGATCTTGAAAGCCAAAGTGTGTGACCTGGCTCTGGGTAATTGACTAATTTAGGTATTGCCTAATCACATGGAACAAGTCATGTATGGATATAGATTTTATTTTCCAACCTGGTTGATTCTATGGTTCTGTGGACAGGCCTGGTTGGCCAGCTATGTCAGGGGAGGTCTAGGCTGGATGTTAGGAGGGAGTTAGAATAGAATCATCCAGGTTGAAAGAGACCTTCAAGTATCACCCAGCCCTATCCAGTCATCTAGACCATGGCACTAAGTGCCATTAGAGTTGTTGCCAGAGAGAGTGATTGGCATTGGAATGGGCTGCCCAAGGAGGTGGTGGAGTCGCTGTGCCTGGAGGTATCACAGTCTCACAGTATTACCAAGGTTGGATAAGACCTCACAGATCATCCAGTCCTAGCTGTTCCCACAGAGCTCAAGGCTAGACCATGGCACCAAGTGCCACGTCCAATCCTGCCTTGAACAGCTCCAGGGACGGCGACTCCACCACCTCCCTGGGCAGCCCATTCCAGTGTCCAATGACTCTCTCAGTGCAGAACTTTCTCCTCACCTCGAGCCTAAACTTCCCCCGGCGCAGCCTGAGGCTGTGTCCTCTCGTTCTGTGTTGAAGTAAAGCCTGGATGAGGCACTTAGTGCCATGGTCTGGTTGACTGGATAGGGCTGGGTGCTAGGTTGGACTGGATGAGCTTGGAGGTCTCTTCCAACCTGGTTGATTCTATTCTATTCTACCACTGAGGAGGGGTCGGTGCCTGCTCAGGGTCTTGCCTTCTTGGAAACGTGTCTGATGAGGAAGAATACTTAAAACCAATAGGAAGATTTCTGCCAGTTGCCTGCCAGGTTTAGCTTCAGAAGGCTTTCAGCCCACACACTGTTACCCCATACTACATTTAAAATTATTGTATTGCTCAAGGAAAACTGGGAAGAAAAAAAAATGAGTGAAGTTTCTTCCAGAAAGCAAAACTCTCCTCAGCCTAAGCTACGCTACAGAAGTTCATCATCCCCAAAATGTCTGGGTTTGACAAGGGAAAAATAAAGAAAAGAGAAAAGGGGATTCCTGCCACCCCCAAAGAATAAACAGCAAGAGGCTTAGCTCTTTCAGTGACTGGTTTGCTCACCAGGAGATATCCAGTGATGGATATTTGACTCTCATGGTGTCTCCAGCTGCCTCGGCTCTTCCATGGATCCCAGAAGAAAATTGCAGTGAAATGCAATATAAATGTTATTGATTCCACCACTGCTTTTTACTGATCATAATTGCAGCACTCCAGTGTCACATGCACTGGAAACGTGACACACTCCAGCACCAGGCCTCTTTTCCCAAAACACAGCTTGCTTTTAGCTCAGGAGGGGCTTGTGGAGTGATATTAGCCAGCTGCCACCAGAGGATCAGATGATATTAATGGCAACTGGCATGGCTCTTCAGCAAGCTGAGCTCTTCCTCCTGAAATCTGATGGGCTCCTTCAGACCACAATGAAAGGAAATTAGAAGAAGCCAAGTGAAAATGGCAAAACTGCTACTGACTCAAATCACACATCAATTCAGCACCTGAACACTGTCCTTGCAAGTGCAAAGCCACAGAACAAGACTGGGTCCTCAAAACTTTCCTCATTGCCTGTACCAAGTAATGTATCCAACTTCAGTCCTTGCTTCCTTAAGCCTAAGCATCTGAACCTGTGACTTTGCCACTGCACTGAATTTATTCAACTTCAGTCCTTGCTTCCTTAAGCCTAAGCATCTGAGCCTGTGACTTTGCCAGTGCACTGAATTTATTCAACCTCAGTCCTTGCTTCCTTAAGCCTGAGCATCTGAGCCTGTAACTTTTCCACTGCACTGAATTTATTCAACCTCAGTCCTTGCTTCCTTAAGTCAGAGCATCTGAGCCTATGGTTTTTCCATGCACTTAAATCCAGGCTGGCAATAAAATTCAGTCTGTGGCTTGCCAGTCAAAATGCACCCTGCCTGCTGCCAGCCTTGTTTTTCGTGTGTGCTGCAGGGCAGCAAGCATTAGCCCTGCATTAGCCCGAGGATACACAGAATTTAAAGCGTATGAGTAGTCCCACATCCTTCAGTGGGCTGCAAAATGCCTTTGCACACCTTAGCAACTCACTCATTAGTATACAGAACCCCCACAATATTATATCTCTGTCAAAGGGAAATTTGAAGTTCACTTTCCAAGTGCCAAAGGCCTCTGCGTTTACCAAGAACAACATTCAGCTTTTCCTGCCTCCTTCCCTCAGAGCCACAGAACCTGTCCCAAGAAGGGAAATGAGCCCAAATGGACTTTCTCTTGAATACCACGAAGAGGAAAGCAGAAAGTCGTTAGATAAAAAGGTGGTCTGCATTAGTGGTTAACTATTGGATGTGTAATTTCAATGAGGAGCTGAGTTGAATGCGAAGCAATTACTGACACTTAATATTAGTCAGGCTAATAAAGCAGCAATTAAACCTCATTATACAGCCATAAAATTGATGTGTGGTAGATTGATTGCACCAAATGCTCCAACCCCTGTTTGATGGCATATCATAGGCAAGGTGAACTTGTTCATTTAACTGGCAGGGGCAAAATAAATATATGTAACTAAATGCTGCAATGGATTCAACCTTATTGCATTTCTTGGCTTCAGCTGACAGCAGTGACAGCACAAACAAACAAATAAACAGAATAAAAGGGGGGGGGGGGAACAAAAGCCTACAGACCAACTTGCTCTGTGGCAAAGACTCTCTATTCCATAGGATAATATTCTTTCTCCCAGGAGATCCACGGTTATTTGAGAATCTTCTTGCCAGCAGCACAATTTGGATCTTGCACAGCAGTGTTGCTTCATTGCTCATTCCTTGAACCGGCTGCGTGGGGCTGAAGGAAACCCACATGTAAATGTTTGGCTGCATGTTTACAGCTGACACAGAATTCAGCACCTTGGAGTATAATAAGTCCAATCATTAAAAGAAATTGTTGTTGTTGGAAAGCCAAAGGGTGAGCTGTGAGGGGGCTATTAATAAAAAAGACCTTTCAAATGGCTCCAAAAATTGCATCTGGACCTTTCTGTTTTAGCAATAGGTTCAAACCCAATCATTATATGCAAGCAGAACCTAAAGGTCCAGTCCATCAAATGTGCTGCCTTTTTTTTTACTGCAAGTTATTTCTGTGCCCCATGTGATGGATGTGTATTTGAAAAGGCTCAGTTCCTCAGTGGCTATGAAAGAAAATATTTGCTGAAGACAAAATGCTGGACCTGGATCCTTAGAGATTTTCACAGCACTCATAGGATGGACATCTTATGTCCAGAGAAGGCCAAAGGGACATCTTATGTCCAGAGAAGGCCAAAGGGACATCTTATGTCCAGAGAAGGCCAAAGAACCTGGTAAGGGGCCTGGAGCACAGCCCTGTGAGGAGAGGCTGAGGGAGCTGGGGGTGTGCAGCCTGCAGAAGAGGAGGCTCAGGGCAGAGCTCATTGCTGTCTGCAGCTCCCTGCAGGGAGGCTGTAGCCAGGTGGGGTTGGGCTCTGCTGCCAGGCACCCAGCAACAGAACAAGGGGACACAGTCTCAAGTTGTG
>WAAF01008030.1:7152-54262 GCA_013400475.1 Tricholaema leucomelas
AACTGTGCAAATCCACGTTAAGAGCCAAGAGAAATATGAAACAGTCTTCCCTGGACATAACCCAGAGGTGCAAATAAAACGATGTATCGTCCATCCTGATTGTTCATGCACTAACAGAAAGATGTGGGTAGATCAAATGCATTTAGAACATTTGTCTTTCACACTTCTAAAATCCAAATTTTAAAGGTAAAATTTCCTCACATGATTTCAAGAAATACAGTTTTCAGAGCTATCACATCGAGTGGTTTCTGACACAGCTCCAGCATGCATTAATTTTTTTCCTTTATTAAATAGCAGGAGCCAAAGTTAATGCCACCCCTCAGCAAAATAAATTCTCACACCTTCATTTTTTGTAAAACACTAGTTTAATAAAAGTATTAACTCCCCCATATCCAAGCACAAGCCATTTCTCAGCCCCAAAAGCCCATTGTGCCTCCTAATCTCTTCGGATCTGCCTTAGAGGTACTTCAGAAAACTGAATTCAGTGATTCAGAAATGCCACTGCCTGTCTGAGAAAGGTAAGATTCTTTGAAAAAAAATCACATTTTTAAGAGTCTGAAGTACCAGTGAGCATCAAAGCAGTTCTCTCTAGGTTGGGATGGGGAATGTATATGTATTGCCTAAAGATCTCACAAGAACTGTGGAGGGATCTCTAGTAATGGCAGGAGATTAAGGACTTCAAAGATGCTGAGGGGCCTGGAGCATCTCTGTGAAGAGGAAAGGCTGAGAAACCTGGGGCTGTTGAGTGTGGAGAAGAGCAGACTGAAATTTGCAGATCTTTTCAATACTTAGCAAGAGCTAATGGATCTGTGGAGGGCAAGAAGTTGGGGACAGACTCTTGTCCACAGCACCTAGAGACAGGACAGAAGGCAACTGGCATAGACCAAAACCCAAGAGATTTCATCTGAACGGGAGAAGAAGCTTTGCTGTGAGGGTGCTGGAGCCCTGGGACAGGCTGCTTGTGGAGTCTCCTTCTCTGCAGAGATTCCATACCCACCTGGGCATTGTGATCCTGGGCAAACTGGGCAGGGCGTTTGGACTGGATGATGTCCTCCTGACCCTTACCATGCTGAGGTCTGGAGATTCTGTGCCAAGTATGAAATGCTGAGACTCCCAAAGACAAGAGGATAACATCAAGGCATAGCTGGTGCAATGGAATAAGGTAATTCCATTCCAATAAAGTAAGAAGAAAAATTATTTCAAGCCACTTTGTGTGGTTTCTATATCCAGCAGGTCTTTAGATTAGCGACCATCACTACCACAAGTTAGCTGGATCCCTCAATCTTTTCAGAAGATGAGGCAAACCATTTTGGGTAGAGAGGCCACCCTGCCTGTCCCAACAGTTTCCCCAGCTCTGCTTCTCTTCATCACTCTCCTCTTCCTTGCATCCTGTGCAGACCCAAATCTTCTGCTATCCCAATATGGCACACCCAGCAGTTGCTGCATTTCACTCCTTTCCAAGTGGGCACTATCCTGAGAAGCAGGGATAGCGCTGAAGACAGTTTCCACATCCTCAGCGCTGGCTCCCAGGGATGATGAGCAGTCAGTGTGGAAAATTCTTCACAGACCTTTGCAAGCAGAGTGTTTCAGTAGAGCTGCAAGCACGATGGGAACAGAGAAACTTTTTGAGTGTTCTGCCCACCACAAGACAGCTGGCACGCAATTATCATTCCTCCTATTCTACAGATGGAAAAAATGAAGCTCAGAGAATTGCCTAAACTCTTACAAGAATTGTGTGACAGAGGTCTGAACACAATCCAGATCTCCCAACCCTACTCTTTAAGTAACTATTTGGAGAATGTGAACAACACGACGAGTGGGGAGGCCTAATTGCATTTTGCTGTCAATAACTCTGAGAGCCACCCGTCAATGCGCACAAAAAAAGGCAAAATGTTTATGGTACAAAAAAGATCCAATGGTACTGAGAAAGGATGAGGCTTGTAAAATCTATTCTACTATTCTTGTTTAATTTTCCCTTTTCCTGTAGAAATTCTGAAGCTGGGTGTGGAAAGAAAAGAAAATGGGATAACTCTGATCACACCGTGCCACTTGGGAAGGATGGGCAAAGAACTCAGAGGAGTTAACGCAGTCAACATTTTACTTAAAAACTCTTTGATACTGAGATATTCAGGCAAGCAGCATAGGAATAATGAGATAAGAGGAGGCAAGGGTGCGAGTGCTATGGAAATATATGTCTTAGTATGCAGTATGAAAGAGCACCCTCTGTTGTTTTTGGTTAACAGAAGCAAGTCTCCTGATACCTCAAAGTTAATATTTCAGTTCCAGGAAAGACTGAGATAAATCATCACCACCAGCATACAGATATCCGCACACATTTCCCAGGGCTTTCAGGCACTGCAGTTTGCTTGGGAAAGGAGAGCTGTCCATGCTGAGAGTTGATGGGTGATGGAAGGAAGAACACCATGTGCCCTAGCAAACTCTGTTTGCCTGAATGAGATGCCTTTTCCCAAACAAAGATTAATTTGTATGTGCAAAATCGGCAAAAAAAACCGTATTATGAAGAAGCTGTTTGAAATGTCCCTGCTCCCTGCAGGGGGGATGGAGAAAGTGACCTTCAAGGGTCTCTTCTGACCCCATGCAGTCTATGATTCCATGCTGGGTGCTTTTTATTTATGACTTTTAGAAGGTGTTAGTTTTACTGAAAGGCACACATCACTATTAGACCCAGGAGTCAGCAATACTCATTAAACAGAAGTACAAAACATCTGACGAACGTAGAGCAGACACTTCAGTGAGTTAGCAGGACGTGAGATGTGGCTGCACTCAAGTGGAAGATGTTAAATACATCAGCGACAACAACGGAAGTCTTGAAAACCATGCGATTTCTGCAACTGGGAATGATGCTCTCCCTACTCAGAGCTAAAAATCTCCCATAAATTGCAAGTCTTCATTAATTCATTTCCTGCTACCAGAAAAATAATTATTATCTTAAGGACCTGGAAATTACAGAGGTGGATGATGATCCCCAGCATTCAACTCCAGTGGTAAACCAGTGAGAAGGTAACTGAATGTAAATAAATTGTGATGTTATAACGAGTAAAGCTGGGTGCATCAGAGGCCTGCAGCAGGTTCTTCTCCAAGTAAGAGGCCTGAACGTGAATCTCAAATACGTCAACCTCCAATTGCAGTCTATACCTTAGTGCTTTGCAAAATGACATCATTAATTAAGAGATCACACTGAGAACCTTAGAAATAGCTAATAACGTCTAGGTAGACTATTAAGATATATTACAGTCGGACTTGAGGATTTGAGAGGTCAGTTCCAAACAAAACAGTTCTGCGATTCTATTGCAAAGGTGTAAATAAGGGTTGGTAACAAAGAGATCTCACTGGAGAAACGTGCTGCTGAGAGCCTCTGGGAAAATTTGTCTTAAGAAATTTATTTATTGGCCTGGTGAAAAATCCTCCATAATAGATTTCACACAGTTTCCATCAAAAATTTTGTCAATACAGAAAACCACACTGCATATGTATTCAGAACTCCACAGCTTAACAGTCAACACTTTCATGATTAAGCTTTGCTTTACATAATGTATGGGGAATGAGAGAAAAGTAAAATTTCAAAGGAAAAAGGGTTCCTTCCTGCAGGTTTCAAAGACACTGAAGCAAAGAGTTCCTCTAATGCATCTTCTCTCTGTCAAACAAGATTTTTTTCCACTGGAGGTAGTAAGAATATGTCAATTACAGCATCATTTAACAACCCTACCTTGAAAGAAGCTGCTTGCCACAAGACCTGACAACATGAAATCTCTTTTTTTTACTGTTTGCACATATTTATGGACATTGAGGGCCAATCTTAGAAGTGACATCCAAAATTTACAATAATTATAACTAATAACAACAACAGCAATAATAATGGGGTTTCCTTTTGCCAATTTACTTTTTACAGCCAAATATGCTATGAGGATAGGCTGAGGGGAGACCTGGAGGGACCTTAGAGCTGTCTTCCAGGAGCTCAAGGGATCCCACATGAAGGCTTCGAAGGGACTTTTCCTGAGGTTGTCTCGAGACAAGATAAGGAGGAATGGCTTGAAATTGAGGGAGAGCAGTGTTAGACTGGACCTGAGGAAGAAGTTCTATGGTATAAGACTGCTGAGACCCTGGAATAGGCTGCCCAGGGAAGCTGTGGATGTCTTCTCCTTGGGGACAGTGTTCAGGACCAGGCTGGATGAGGCCTGGAACAGATGAGTATACTAAAGAGGAATCCTTTCCAATCTAAGCCAGTCTATGATTCTACAATAATACAACATAGTTCTAGAAAATCCTGTCCCAACACAGAATCATAGAATCAACCAGGTTGGAAGAGACTTGCAAGAGCAGCCAGGCCAACCTACCACCCGGCCCTATTCAATCAACTAGACCATGGCACTAAGTGCCCCATCCAGGCTTTTCTTGAATACCTCCAGGGATGGATATAGCATTAAAGACATATTTTACAGAGTAAATATTAAAAAACAAACAATAACAACAAACCCCAAACAAAAAACCCCAAACAAACCCAAGCAAACAAAATACAAATCAGAAAATGGCAATATCTGAACCATGGTTGCATTTTTAGCTTGTTCTGCATAGGGAAATTCTTTAGAGTGAGGGTGGTGAGACTTGCCCAGGAAGGTTATGGAGCAGCCTGATCTAGTGGAAGGTGTCTCTAGCCATGGCAGAAGGACTGAAATAGATGCTCTTTAAGGTCACTTACAAGCAAAGTCATTCTATGAATGTATTGCAACACTCAGTTATTAACTGTGCATGACATGTTCCTGCAAGAGTTCCCAGACAAGACTGAAAAATACAACTTGTTTCCTGTAGTATTACTCATAAAATAATTCTCTGTAAGACAGAAAAGGGTCCATCAAAGTACAGCATCTAAAAAATACAAAATTGTTGGAGGGTTAAACAGAAGCTCATATCTCTACCTTTTCACCTATCATTTTTGTAACTACCATCCAATTTTATTAAAGCTGCAAGAGACTGGAGATAAACATTTTCCATCCCGTTTTTTCCAGCAGGTTTTCTCTGTGTTTTTGACATCACTCTGTGGTATATAAAATCAGCTTCTGCATCTCCCTTTGTATATATCCAGGCTCCAATGTAACAGGTACATAGGCAAAGGCATAACTTCATACATTATACGCAGAGAAATCAAGCAGCGTTCCAGTGTCTGCGTGATCAGATTCCCTTTATAGCTTCACTGAGACTTTGAAAAGATGGAAAAAAAACCCCAAACACAATATTCATTAGAAAACATGACTACAGTGCCACTAAAATTGGCCAGCAACACAGTGTGCTGTGTTTTCTACAAGTATCTAAACATATTTTTTTCCTGGTGAATTGACTATAGTCCAAGCTGGCAGTCTCCCTTTAAATAAAACAAGAGGGAAAATTACACAAGCCTCTTAGGTTTGCAGCTTCATTAACTTCCTAGCTACTTTTAGTTACCTGCCCTCTTCCCCAAACTACACCTGAGAAACACAGGACTGCACATCCATGCCGTTAAATTAGCTTCAAAATCAACCAGTGCATCTTCCAGCATGCCCTAAAGGAATGTTGTTCTAGCTGGAAAAAAAAAAAAAAGTCTGCACGCTGAATGTTCTCAATCCTTCTGCTGAAATCACCCTCTTTATCTCTGTCACTGTCAGCAACATAAACTACTGAGTTTTGAGACATAAATTCTTTTTAATTATTTGCACTTTTTTTGGTCTGGTGTTTCACAAGCTTGTCCTCTCTCACCCCACTCTGTAGCATTGTTAAAATCACCTCCTCCTTACCTAGGCTGAACTGCAAGAGGCAACCGTGCAGGTAAAGGCTCTATATGCACCTCCATGACTGACAGCTGTGGCCATCCATATCCTGGGCTGCATGCAAAACAGGATGAGGGAGGTGGTTCTCCTCCTTTGTTCTGCTCTGGTGAGCCTCTACCTGCAGCAGCTCTTGTGCACCCCAAGACAAGAAGGACAGGGAACTGATGGAGCAAGTGCAGAGACGACACAAAGATGATCAGAGAGCTGGAGCACCTCCTCTGTCAGGACAGGCTGAGATAGTTGAGGCAGTTCATCCTGGAGAAAAGAAGGCTCCATGCAGACTTTCAAGCAGCCTCCTAGTACCTGATGGGAGCTACAGGAGAGCTGGGGAGGGACTTTTGACAAGGGCTGGGAGTGATGGCATTAGGGCAAATTGTTTGAAACTGCAGCAGGGTAAATTTAGGTTAGAAGAGGGGAGATTTAGACTGGATATGGGGAAGGACATTGAGTGGCTGGAGCAGGTTCAGAGAAAGGCAACAAAGTTGGTGAAGGATCTGAAGAATAGGTCTGGTGATGAGCAGCTGAGGGACCTTGGATTGCTCAGCCTGGAGAAAATGAGGCTGAAGCTTCTGGCTTTCTACATTCCACGAAAGGAATGAAGTGGGTGTTGGTTTCTTCTCTCAAGGACCAAGCAACAGGACAAGAGGAAATGGATGGCCTCTAAGTTCATCAAGTCCAACCATTAACCAAGGACTGCCTGGTCACCACTATACCACGCCACTCAACACAGCTTTGAAACCCCTCAAGGAACAGGGACTCCACCGCATCCCTAGGCAGCCTATTTCAGGCCTTGATAACCCTTCTGGGGAAGAAAAAGTTCCTCCTGTGCAACCTAAACCTCTACTAGCAGAACCCAAGGCTGTTTCCTCTTACCCTGTCACTTGTTCTTTGGCAGTTCTGATTCTGAGTTTTATAGCAGTAAGGGCAAGCTTATGGCAACACTGACATGGGCATATGAAGCACAATGGATTGGACCACATGGAAAAGATGGGTAGTTTTCCCCAAGAAGCTGTAACAGAACAAAAAACAAAGAGTAGAAAAGTATTTAAAGAGAGGCCTCCTGCTCTGAGAGATGCCACTGTTTGGCTATTTGAAATTTGAACATTTTCCTTGCATCCCTTCAGGAAAGCTTCTGTATTTTCTGCCATCTGAAACACACACACATCTATGTCACCAGTTAAGACTTTAAATACTGCATTTATTATGTGGCTCTGTGCTATTACCTGGCCATCATAAGGTAAACTGAACAGGAAAATGTGAGATAGAGAAGAAGATATTAAATGAGGCATATGCTGTGTAAGGTTAATAAAATATTCATCTATGGAATTTTAACTGCATCAAGAAGTATAAATTTTGTTAAGAAATAACTAAAACAGTATTAACTACATTGAAAATGGATCATTTTATGTATTGCAATCACAGCTCTTCTGAACATGAACTTTAGCTTAATAAGAACAGTAATTTTGCTGGATTTGATACACAACTCTTCTAATAATTCCCTGTTTATCCTATATTTCATACCACTAAGGATGGGAGAAAAATCTCTATTTTTTTGTTTTCAGTTTGCTATCAGAGACCTCTCTTACTGGTAAATCTAACCTCTTTTAAAGGTAATGCTCTTCCAAAGCCTGCTTGGGCATTTAAAAGTAGCTATTTTAATTTTAATAGAGCTGTGTCCACTTATTGCCAGGTGCAATTCAATGAAGTCAACAAACCATGAACAACTCTGACCCATCACAGAAGTAGTCACATGAAGAGGGTTCTTGTCAGCAGGTTGACATGAGCCACTGGCACAGCCTGATGGCAAGAGGCTGTAGAGAAACTGTTGATGGTGAGGATCTGGCACCCTCAAAGCTGAAGTCAAGTGCACCTTCTGGCTTGGTTTTATAGACAAGAAATCCAGTTTGCCAACTGTGAGACTGCTCTAGGATGACAGCAAAAGCACAGTGAGGACAGCAGGATACAGGCTTCAGAAGCATACAAATAAATCAAGCTAGAACACCACCCAAATGCACTTCCCAGCTCTGTTTTTCTAGATACAACTCCAAAAGACTCAATGTTCAAAACAGATTTTCACAAACTGATGAGAATCATCAAGAGAAAGGAAAACTGTAATCACGGAACCATAAACTTGGTCTAGATGGAAGAGTCTTTAATACCACTGAGGCCAACCATTAATCCGGAACTAAAGCAGGTCCTTCCGCATCTATACATCTTCTTAATCCCTCCAGGGACAGGGACTCAGCCACGGCCCTGGGCAGCCTGATCCAGCTCTTAAGAATCCTTTCAGGGAAGAAACCATTCTTCATGCCCAAGCTAAAGCTGCCCTGGCACAACTTGAGGCCATTTCCTCTTGCCTCCTGCTTGTTCCTTGGGAGAAGAGTCTGACCCCCACCCCATTCCAATGTCCTTTCAGGTAAAAGAAAATTACAGGTACAAGTTACTCCTGGGGAGACTCTGATTAGACAGAAAAAGGAAATATTTTCATAACAAAAAGTAACGGACGTTGGAATAATCTCCCCAGAGAAGTGCTGAAGTCTCCAGCATTGGACACTGTTACAATTCAGCAGGACAGGGGCTGGACCATCTTCTCTAGACTGTGTTTCTGACAGGAAAGGTTGGCCCAGATGATCCTTAAGGTCCCCTTCAACCTGGTAGTCTATGATTCTATGACTGCTTGCCCTCATTATCAAGGTCATGAATGCTGTTTGCCCTTGGATTACCAGTGCTCTGCAGTGAAGAAGAGAAATAAAAAGGTACAATTCCATGTTGGACAATGTGGAAAAGCAGGGAGAAAGTGGAAGGGAACAATGAAACCATAAAGGGTGGAGACAAGCAAGAGGTGTAATGGCTTCAAATTGGAAGAAGCTTCTGAAAGAGAGAAAAAGGCTGCCCAGGGAGACTGTAACCATCCCTGAAGATTGTAGGCATGGCACTTGGGAACATGGCTTGATGGTCATGGTGGTGTTAGGGCAACAATTGGACTTGATGATCTTAGACCATGAACCATGATCCATGAACCAAACCCACTCGGTAATGATTAACTTATACATTAGGGAGAAGTTCTTCCCCATGAGGGTGGTGAGACAGTAGAATGTTGCCCACAGACGTTGTGGAGCCTCCAACCATGGATGTGTTCAAAGCCAGGATGAATGAGACCCTGAGAAATCCAGTCTAGTAGATGTCGCTGCCCAAGGCAGGGTGTTGAAACTAGACCTTAAAGGTCCCCTCCAACCTAAACCATTCTGTGATTCTATGAATAACAGACAGTGAACACCTGGGGCATTATAAAAGGAGAGAAATAAACAACAGAAACAATGCAGAAGATGGTTCTAAACACTTGGGAATATAAAAATTAACATCTGACCTTCATGTACCGAATCATAACTGGGTTTTGTTGTATTTTTAAAGAAGCACTCACATCAGGACAGTCTGGATTTGATTCCCCTTAAATCTATGAAGAAAACAACTCCAAAAGATTTTAAAAGGATTTTGAACACACCACACCTTCTCAAAACCAGACCCCACCTACCAAAAATCAGCATTCAAAAACACAGAACTGCCTCTGAAACCAACAGTGGCTTTGATAAAATATGAAATGCTTCACCTGTGTGCCACAGGTCAAAGCTTCTGAAAACCAAGGTGGTATTTTACTACATGATAAAAGAAGAGAGTAAGTGCACTGAAACCTGCAAATGGGAGCTATGATATATACTTTGGCATGGAGTGCATGTTGGCAGGTCAAGAGTAAAAGCAGTAATAATTACTCATGCACAATGGCACTGCAGCTAAATGCCTACAGGTCAGGCGCACATCTGTTTTCAACCCCAGAGAAGACAATGGTCAGCTAAACACAGCACCTCAGCACTTTGATTCCAAAAAAAATAACTGAACTCTCTGGTTTTGGTTTTTTGTTTTTTTTTTTTTTTGTTGTTTTAAACAGAAATCCTACCCTGCTGCCATGCAATCAGCAGACAGAGTAACCCAAATAATTTACTCTTTTTCTGTTACTCCATGACATTGTAATCATGCTGTCAATGTTTCAGCACTTAAGACAATCATTCCAACTTACAGAACTTACAAAGTTGGAGGTAAATTTTAAGGTAAAATACTTAACTAACTCCTGTCTGAATTCGTTTTACAAACCAACATATGCATATAAAAATATAAAATAAAGCATGCAGAGAAAGATTTTTGCCAGCAGTACTTAAAATTCTCCCTACTTTATCTTAAAAGACACAAATTATTCCTTTCTATGATTGGCATGAACCCATTAGATCTACAGGAGGCCACAGCAACAATGGGAGGGCTGGAAGTCCTCTGCTGTGAGGACAGACAGGGTGAGAGTGTTGGGGTTGTTCAGCATGGAACAGAGAAGGCTCCGGAGAGACATTCTGGTGGTCTTTCAGTAATTAAAGGAGCCATTTAGAAAGCTGGAGGTGGACTTTTGAGCAGGGCCTGTTGAAACAAGACCAGCAGAGATGGTTTGAAATAGAAGAGGGGAGATTTAGACGGAGAGAAGGAAGAGATGTTTGACCCTGAGGGTGGTGAGACATTGGCCCAGGTTGTCCAGAGAGCGGGGAGATGCTGAATCCCTGGAACCATTGCAGATCAGGTTGTTTGGGGCTCTGAGCGACCTGCTGTGGTTGCAGATGTCTCTGCTGACTGCAAGGAGGTTGGACTCCCTAAGATCACTCTGAAATCAAACCAGTCTATGATTGCCTATCCTGAATTAGGTTAGGCAGCAGAAGGAGATATAAAATAATAATAAAAAAGTAGTGATGACAATGTGGATTACCAAATGCTTTGAATTTCTGTTTACTCATATATAGAAATTTATTGATGACCTGGATGAGGGGATTGAGTCCAGCGTTAGTAAGTTTACAATGAATACCAAGCTAGGAGCAAGTCTTGATCTGCTGGAGGGTAGGAGAGCCCTGCAGAGGGACCTGGACAGGCTGGATGGGTGGGCAGAGGCCAATGGAATGAGATTTAACAAGGCCAAGTGCAGGGTTCTACACTTCAGCCACAATAAGCCCAAGCAGCACTACAGGCTGGGGACAGAGTGGCTGGAGAGCAGCCAGGAGGAAAGGGACCTGGGGGTACTGATAGGTAGTAGGCTGAAGATGAGCCAGCAGTGTGCCCAGGTGGCCAAGAGAGCAAATGGCATCCTGGCCTGTATCAGGAACAGCGTGGCTAGTAAGAGAGGGGAGGTTATTCTTCCCCTGTACTCAACACTGGTCAGGCCACACCTTGAGTATTGTATCCAGTTCTGGGCTCCTCAATTCAAGAGAGATGTTGAGGTGCTGGAAGGTGTCCAGAGAAGGGCAATGAAGCTGGTGAAGGGCCTGGAACACAAACCCTATGAAGAGAGGATGAGGGAGTTGGGGTTGTTTAGCCTGGAGGAGGCTCAGGGCTGACCTCATTGCTATCTACAACTACCTGAAGGGAGGTTGTAGCCAGGTGGGAGTTGGTCTTTTCTGCCAGGCAACCAGCAACAGGACAAGGGGACACAGTCTCAAGTTGTGGCAGGAGAAGTATAGGCTGGATGTCAGGATGAAGTTCTTCACACAGAGAGTGATTGGCATTGGAATGGGCTGCCCAGGGAGGTGGAGGAGTCGCTGTCCCTGCAGGTGTTCAAGCAAAGCCTGGATGGGGCACTCAGTGCCATGGTCTGGTTCATTGGACAGGGCTGGGTGCTAGGTTGGACTGGATGAGCTTGGAGGTCTCTTCCAATCTGGTTGATTCTACGATTCTATGATAAATACTAAAGAACATTCTACATGAAGAAAACAACCTGAGAGACACTAAAGATGAGTGGTGTGAAAAGATGTCAGAAAGTCCTTTTAATGCAGGTGTGCCTCATTTTGGAGATCTTTCACTCCTGGCAAGTATCTGCTGGAAGACAGTCCTTCGTGAAGGATGAGCTCTGCTTGCTTGAGAACTGGAATGGAGACAGAACTTCGAGGAAATGCAGTTGGGAAGATTTTGTATAGAAGATCTGCATTCCTGACTCAGTTCAGGTACCTCAGTACTGCTGAGTTTCCACACTACTCACAAACCTTTGGTGAATCATTTTCAACATGGCTACAAAGCTTCAATGTGGGGAGGAGAGTTGTACATAGAATCATGAATAACACCCGAAGAGGATTTATGAAATATAATAAATGAGTAAATCAATACCAACAGTGCAGGGGAAAAAAAAAATCATTCATCTGAATTTTAGGGAAGGCATTATCTTACAACACCATGCTGTTAAAAACAGGCTTGTTGACAAAGTCATGTTCTAGCATCACTGCAAACTGAAAGAGGATAATGACCATGTTACAGAACCGAAGATGGAAAATCCTCAGCTGGCCACAGATGTAAATACTGAAGGGAACAGACAACTAATACAAAAGAACCTACAGGGCTTCCAGGTTTAGATTTCTATAAAGAAAATAAAATATATATAAAAAAACCCTGAGATTAGGATCACAAAAATGACACTGAATAAAACAGGGATAATACTTCAAAGGACACACATGTAATGAGAGAAACAAATCTAAAAGGCAATAAGTGACCCTGAGATTATAATCAGTTGCTAAACTCATATTAAGTTTGCAGAATAATAGAGTAGATTTGCAGAATAACAAGGGTAGAAGTGAGGGGAGAAAAAAGCAGCTTGGGAAATCACAGGTAATAACTCTGCAATCTTCCCCATCACTTTTGGTATTAAGACACCAAAATAAGAGATGATTAAAAGAAAAGACACACAAAATTAATTAAATGCTGAATCACCAGCAAATTGCTAGCTTAGCTGAGAGGTGGCCATGCAGGAATGCTTGGAATGTCCAAGTATGTGGCTGTGAAAAAGAAGTAAGAGAAAGATAGGGAAATGTAACTAGGAATAGTCAGATTAAATCCACAAAAGGGAAAAATGCATGCTGCATATGAGGAAATTCCTCCTCACAGAGAAGTTGTGGCACAGTTTCTCAACAAACTAGAAGAAACACTCAGTGGCAAAATGAAGAGAACAATGCTGAACTAGGAGGGGGGGCAGACCAAAAGATCTAAGAAGTATTTCCTCCACCTAATTCTAACAGACTATTAAAGGAGACAATCAATAGTCAGGGAGGTAAGTGATTTTGATAAGCTCCATGGTTTTCCTCCTTTCAGAGGAAAGACCATGGTTGAAGTTGGGAGAAGAAAAAAAAGAGGAAACACCAAGCTGTGTGCTTTCTGGCAGCTACTGTTTCCCATTGTGGATGTTACCATTATCTTTACATATGAAGAGAGATT
Organism: Tricholaema leucomelas; assembly: GCA_013400475.1. NCBI lineage: Eukaryota > Metazoa > Chordata > Aves > Piciformes > Lybiidae > Tricholaema lacrymosa > Tricholaema leucomelas. Next base: position 20,253 of record WAAF01008030.1, read on the forward strand.
GAAATAATCTAGAGAGGTCCCCCACACTACAACACTGAGATAAAGAAGAACTTAAAAGCAACACCACATGGTTTGGCATCAAATTAAATGGGGAAGAACAGAGTCATGTTTCCTGGGGGAAAGAGACTGAATATGATGAGGTTAGTCACACTATTAGCGGGGCCAATAATGTCACTTAGAAGGAAAAAATAAGTGTGACATGTACCTAAATTTTTTTTCAGATCGTTTCAGTTTGGCAGAGAGACATATTGCTGCACTGAAGTTAAACGGCAGCAGCACAACTCCATCTGGTAAAAAGCAAAGAAGGAATCCAGCTGCTTGGGTAAGTTTTGTCAACAGTTCAGCTGTCAACAAATCAGCTGAACAACAGGTGAAATGTGTGGCTCTCAAAATTAAAGGGGACAAAAAAAAAAGGCAAACCCAGTATTTGATAAGTAGAGTACTGCACAATGTCAGTAGAACACAGGTCAAACCCAGAGCCCAAAGCGTGTCTCTTATAACAAAAAAAACCAAAACCAAAAAACCCCCAAGTAAACCAAATATTTGATATTTGAAGTACAATACAGAGTCAGAATATTGCTGCATTTGAATATTGCATTCGCATTATATTCCACACGTTTCTACCCACAGAGCAGTAACAGTTTAGACTGAATGGCTCAGAAAACAGCAGGATTTCTTTATTACAAGGTGCTCTTAGTGCAGTTAACATAATCAGCTGCCTTGGGAGCAGTGGTAAGCGTGAGCTACTGGTAATACACTGGTTAAGAGCACTGTCTAGGAAAAACACTGGAAAACAAGCATGGTCAAACAGCTTACATAGAGAAATATAAACCCCAAACTCTTCATATTGCAAACCAGCTGTGCTGCTGAATTAGCATCTGCATTTCAGTCAATTCACAAGCCTGTTATGTCTCAGTATCTGTAGCTGTGAAAGGAGAATAAATAACATATTTTTATGAAACTTTGGCTGGAAACTCTCTGGGGCAGGTAATGGGTCTCTCATCCTATTCTCCTAAAGACTGAGCAAGTGATAGCAGATCCTAATATGTAGGATGCTGCAAGAGGAAAAATATGTGGGCAATATGCTAAATTAAGTTTTAAACACGTGTCTAGCATCTATCTCACAAGCATCTAGCACCAGTGCATCTTATGGCACTCAGGATCAACCTTTTCTGTTGGTTTTGTTCCACGTTGCAGTCTAGAAATTAATGAAAGAACCTACCAAACTCTTTTAAATGCTTTGTAGTGGTTAAGTGCTTTGCAGACTAGTAAAAGAGCAGAAGTGTCAGGACACTGACTGCTTAATGAGCAGAGAGGCTCAGGAAGGTAGTTTTCAACCAGAATTGTGATGAAGTTTGAGGACCAGGAGAGGTAGTTTTCAATGAATCTGCAGAAGGTGGGGTGGGAAAACCAGAATAATTTCTATGTGAATTGTGAAGGGCTTCCAAAGCACCTCAGCTAAGATGAATTCGCTGCATGTCCACACATAGAATCATAGAACTGGTTTGGTTGGAAGAGACCTGTAAGGTCATTGAGTCCAACCAGTCACCTAACACTACCATGGCCATTCAACCATGTCCTTAGGTGCCATGTCCACACATTTCTTGAACACCTCCAGCCACTGTGACTCCACTCATGTCCCTGGTCAGCCTGTTCCAGTGCCTGACTACTCCTGCAGTGAAGAAATTTTCCCCAACGACTTAAACCTCCCCTGGCAGTTTCAGGCCATTTCCTATCATTCTGTCACCCAATATTAGGGAGAAGAGACCAACTCCTGCCTCACTGCAACCTTCTCTCAGGGACTAGAAGGTCTCCACTAAACCTCCTTTTCTCCAGGCTGAACAACCACAGCTTCCTCAGCTGGTCCTCATCAGACCTGTTCTCCAGACCCCTCACCAGCTTTGATACCCTTCTCAATACCTGCTCCAGCCCCTCAATGTCTTCTCGGAGTGAATGGCCCAAAACTGAACCCAGAATTTGAGGTGTGGCCCCACCAGTGATCAGTATAGTGGCATCAACTCCCTTTGAATAGTTGTATTGCTGCTACACAAAGACCTTGGGCCTCCTTGTGCTCCCTTGTGATGTGGAAAAGGGAAGATTTCCGTCCTAGCTCTGTCATAATACAGCAGCAGTTTTGGGAAGGTATAGAACTGGGGACTAGAAGAACAATCTCAGCTGCAGCATGCAACCTTTCTCCTTTGTGCACAGATTAGTGCAGATTCCGCTGCAATGGGCAGGAGCCTCTGGGCAACACCTGTACAGTTTAAACAATTACTTGCTAGCCTGAACTTGGCATCAAAGCCCTCGATCACAGGCACAACATTTGACACAAGTCTGCAGCTTGCTTTCCTTCATGCTTCACAGATTTCACACTCTGGCATGTTTCTGAAGCAAGCCAAAGACAATGCATATTGGAACATGCCTTGATCTTTGGATGGAAAGGTTCACCTTCTAACTGATAACAGATGGAGACACAATGCATAACCCACTGCATGATTCATTTAAAGACTCTCTCTTGCTCGGCAGCTTTAGCGTTTCAATAATCAAACCACCTTCTCTGAGAGCTGGGGAGGGTATGAAGCATTGGGCTCCTTCCTGGATAACACCACCAGAACTCTGCAAACAAGGTCAGGAATGAAAGTGGCTTTGGAAAAGAGTACCAGTAAGTTAATCAACTGATGCAGATAAAAACTCTGAGTTCACCTCAGAGATGGACTTAGGCTGCCAAGTGTCAATAAGGGAAAAAGATTTCATATGTTTTCTGTGTTAAGCTACCATTCCCCAAAAGCTCCAGGAACTCATGAGATCTATCACTGTTTTGACTGAGTGCTTGGATGAGGAGTACAGAAGACATCAGCTATCAAGCCACACACAAAGTTTGACAAATGATGTCACATGCATGCACAACACTTACCTAGCAGCTGCAGACACACACACACCGCTGATATTGGGTTCAAGCCCTTGTCAATAACTGAAGGTAGCAAGGCCTGCCTTTTGGCAGGCAAGAGCTGATCAAAGTTCCTATGTGCACTCTCATCCGAAATGCTGCTAGAGATTATTCCTTTGCTTTTAAGAAGTTCAAGCTGAGACGAAAAGGAGTGGAGCAGATAGTCCACAGACAGACCAAGGAGCACTCCCTTTGTTAGCACACACACTACCATTGGTATCCTCAGTTTTGCCGCTCTTCCCAGCGATGTGGCAGCACTGAGCCTGCTAACCTGTACAAGCAGGACTCTACTACAACTCTTGACACTCCACGTGGGTTAGAAACACTCAGAAGTCAAGTCAAAATGAAAGAAATTGCTGAGAAATAGTGGAAGTAAACATGCCAATCCCAGCAGGTTGGAATACTGGTTCAGTACAAGTCTAGGAGACAATGAAGACTCACTTTTTTTTCCTCTGGACAACTTCTTACAATGTCAACTTGTCTAAAGAGCCTAAATAAAGCCAACAAGGCCACTTCTCTTGTAAAACACTCTCGGGAGAAGCGTCCCTCAAGAGGAGCGCGGAGGAGAGGTGGATTTGGGGTAAAAAGGGGATTTACATGTGTAACAATGGATAATGAAGGTTATGGCACATCAAATAAACAGGGCAAGGTGCCTTTGAAGGCTGTGTCTTTTTCCCATCCAACGTTTGGCAGCTGTTGCTGAGGAGGAAGAATGCTGGTAAATTCTGTTGTACTTTGGTTTTGCTGAAGCAATTTACCTGGTGAGACAAAAACATCCCCTACTTCATCTGAGTTCTTGAGCAATAATCTGTAGGTACTCTTTCATTCATATGAGAAATGAGCCTTCATAACTCCTGGTCCTCAAAGTCTGACTATGGCATCCACTTCCCTGGGGAAGTCATTATGTCATACAGCCAGCAACCACGCATCTGAAAGTGCAGTGCCATTCTGAGGTGTCTTAGAAGGGCTGTGATTAGCAGATTGAAAGAGGTTCTCTTCCCCCTCTACTCTGCTCTGGTGAGGCTGCATGTGGAATACTGTGTCCAGTTCTGGGCTTCTCAGTTCAAGAAGGACCTCAGGGAACCACCTGGAAGAGTCCAGTGCAGAGTCACAAAAATGATGGAGTGGAACATCTTCCTTACAAGGATAGACTGAGGGAGCTGGGGCTCTTTAGCTTGGAGAGGAGAAGCCTGAGAAATGACCTCATTCTTGTTTATAAATATGTAAAGGTTGAGTGCCAAGAGGGGTGAGTCTGGCTCTTCTTGGTGTTGCTCAACAACAGGACAAGGTGCAGTGGTGGAGGCTGAGGCACATGAAGGACCATATAAATACCTGAAAGGTTTTTTTCCCTGTGAGGGTGACATAACACTGGCACAGGCTGCCCAGGGAGGTTGTGGAGTCTCCCTCTCTAAGGATATTCAAGACCTGCCTGGATGCGTTCCTGTGTGATCTGGTATAGGTGATTCTGCTCTGGCAGGGGGGCTGGAATGGATGATCTTTCAAGGTCCCTTCCAGCCCCTAACCTTCTGTGATTCTGTGGTGAGAATGGCGACCCTTGCCATTCCTACAACCAGCTTTGATACCAACCCAACTGTCCGTCTTTATTTCCTAGAGTTTATCCTGGATGCCAGAAAAAAGTCCAGTAGCAAAAGTGCCACTTAGCCTTAAAGAGGAGAAATTGGCAATTTGGCACTGGAATTGCCTTAGAAAAGGAGAAGAATACAATCTTTTTTGATAGCATGCCCAGCTCTGTATGTTTTTTGCAGCTGAAATACCACCAAGTGTTTTCTCCCTTTCTCTTGTCTTTTTCTACCCAACCTTCAACCCAGTGTTGAGTTAGAAAACTGATCTTGGCAGCTTTAAGGCCAGAACAGAAACTATAACACACATGCAGAAAAAACGATGTTGGCTGGATATACATCCACCCAACTGCACTCTTTCCTGTTTTTTTTTCTTTTACAGAAAACATAAATCCTCAGTCATGAATTTGAGCTTTACAGGCCTACATCTTCACAGAAAATAGACATGTTTCAGATTCTGCTAATAAACTTCAAGGCAAATCCCTATAACTACATTATTATTGTAGTCTGAGATAAACCTTAATGTGCAGTTAAAAAGTGTCATAAGATAAAAACTGTTACACTTGCTGCTTGTCTGCACAGAAATCCCACCATATTTATCTTAAAAAAAAAGAGATATATCTTTTTTTTCCATGTAAAAAGACATATATCTCTTTAATAAAGCAAAGATGTTATTAAAAGTAAGCCCATGTCAGCAAAGCTTATCAACTGTGTGATATAAACCTTAAATGCAGTAGTAACCATTTCAGAAAGAACACAAAAGCCACATCAAAATGATACAAGACTAAGACTCACAAGTGTAAGGAAATTATTTCCAACTGGCCTTGGAAAATGGAATTATCTTTTTTTCTACAACTCACTGCATTTTTTACCTAGGTAATGTGGCTCACATGGCAAAGTACAGTTCTAAAATAATTCATTGTTCAGAGACCCTTATCAGCTGCAAAGCCCAAGCTGGAGCAGGGCCATATCAGCTGCAGAGCCAACACATAGCAGAGCGAAGAGTGGAAAGGACAGATTGCAGTGTCTCCCCATTCTGCTGCGGCTATAGCAAAATACCAACCTCTGAATTTCCATCCTGTTTTTTCTTACCTGAATGCCAGTTTATTATTCAAATGGAACCGTGGCATATTAGTGTGAAAAAGAGCGATATAGAAAACAAATTAAAGAGAGTCTGCTGCAGCCCTTTTAAAATCCTTTTAGGAAGGGAAGGTTCATTTTGCTTGAAACCTCGCGTGGTAAGGTTTCTAATATTATACAAAGATAGGAGAGCACAAATAGTCTCAGTACCATTTGTTTTAAAAAAAAAAAAAAAGGCAAAAAAGAAAAGAAAAAAGAAAGACAGGGGTGGGGGGGAAAAAAGGTAAATCCCAGAAGGGTACAGCATAAATCCTTAACTTTCATTTAGAGGCTGAACAAAACAAGCAACCACACAGAACAAGAAAGCGGATGGCCCCAAACCCCAATTCCCACCTCAATGTCAATCAAAACTCAGCATCTGTAATGTATGTTTTGATTTTATTTTTTTTTTTAAATGAAGGAAGGGATGATGCAAATGGCAACATCTAGACTTGTCATCTGTACACCAAAGCTCTCATTCAGCCAAACATATGCTGAAATTTAAGCATATTGAAACAAAGCCCAAGCCTCAGCCAAACTGAATTCAAAGTGGCTGAGATATTAAGGCCACACTTCTGCAAGACAAAAAAGCGTATGATAAAACTGAAGCATGATCTTAATTTTCCATTAGTACAAAAACATGTTTAAAAGCATCTTCTTTGTAATAATAATTGCTGTAATGGTCATTCTCATCATTAGACCTCAGAAGAGGACGGAGAAATATTAGGTTATCCCCTTGTAACAGGGAGGGTCTGTGGACTGACCCCAAATCACCCATCAGGAGAGGCTTGAAGAGAACCCATGTCTCCTGAATGTTAACCAGACTGAGTGGCAATGGCCTGGGGTGCAGCTTAACACACAGAGAGGCTTTGTTGAACAACTGTAACTCCTGAAAGTCGGAAAGGTAAAGGTGATGCTGTTAAGAACTGCTGTAAGAAATTGTTTCCAAATCCTGAACATAGAGGGTAATGTGTCTTTGTGAGCCAGAAGAACAAGTGACCACCTCAAGCATCTCATCCAAGGGCAAATGTTGATTCTGGGTGAACCTTGTTGAGGTTCGGCATCTCAAGATCAACTCTTGCTTACAAAAGCAAGTGAAGACAGAGCCCCATGGCAGATTAGACTCCACAGAGCACAGCAGCTGCTGTCTGAGCGTCCTGAACACCCAAACAAAGACGGCTCCACTTTGCTTCAGGTAGACCAAAGATCTGACTCAACAAAGCAAAATGTCTCAAAGTGCAGTGTGACAACTTACTTAGACAGTGCCTGGACACAGAGGACTTTGGCTTCTGTTACACACTGCATAGGTTTCTGACTAACTCTGAGAAACACACATGACTGGACTGAAAACACAAACTGCACCTAGTATTCTCCAACCCACCTCCTTAATATGTGATGCCTAAAGATATTTTCAGATATATGCCTAACAGAAGGGCTCCCTGCAAAAGAGATCTTGGCTATCTGCTGCTCTTTTTTTTTTTTTTCCCTTGAAGTTTGTGAGATTTCAAAGTGTATTTGTCAGGAAACAATGTATTTTCTTCTAAATACCTTAATATGCATTTGGTGTCTAAGTTTACCACATGCACCTGAAAATGGTGACCTAATTGCATACAGGAGATTATAAACATTTACCTAAAATATTTGCCTAAAAAAAATTTAAAAAGGCATAGATTTCCCCCCCCCCCAGTAATTTAAATTGTAATTCATGTTGCATATATTTTAAGGTTCCTTCCAAACCAAACCATTCTATGATTTTGTGACACTAAAAAAGCATATATCTGCATGACTGGTGGAAAAGTATTTATTTGTAAGTGGGAAAATATCTATAACATGATAAAAAAATATTTATTAATAACTCAACAGATTTAAAAGTAGAATGAAGGAAAAAAACAAAGGACTGAAAAAAATAGTTTAATGGCTTTAGTTGTTCAGAGTGCCTGAGCCATGCCTTTAAAGAAGAGCTCACTCCAAAAGCTGCACAACCCCTGACCACACAGTGTCGTCAAGCCACACCGAAGTGATGCTTCTCCTCTGCTTTCCGGGGCTGGTTGGGATGCAGGTCTCCATCCCCAGCGTCACTGCCAACCAGGATTGCCCTCTGCCGACCAACGTCCTCGCAAGGTCCCCAACTACAGCAGGGGATTAATTAGCAAAGGGGATGGAAGAGGGATTAGATGTGCTACAAATATCCAGTTTGGAAACAAGGTGTTTCCAAGCACCTTCCACTTCCATTGTGTGTTTTAAAAAGAAGAAAGGAAAACTAGGAATTTTGACCTTATTGCTGTCTACAACTACCTGAGGGGTGGTTGTGGCCAGGGGGAGGTTGCTCTCTTCTCTCAGGTGGCCAGTGCCAGAATGAGAGGACACAGCCTCAGGCTGTGCCGGGGGAAGTTTAGGCTCGAGGTGAGGAGAAAGTTGTTCACTGAGAGAGTCATTGGCTACTGGAATGGGCTGCCCAGGGAGGTGGTGGAGTCGCCGTCCCTGGAGCTGTTCAAGGCAAGGTTGGATGTGGCACTTGGTGCCATGGTCTAGCCTTGAGCTCTGTGGTAAAGGGTTGGACTTGATGATCTGTGAGGTCTCTTCCAACCTTGGTGATACTGTGATACTGTGATACTGTGATCAATGATTAAGTTATTAAGCAGTTACTCAGCAGTATTTAAGCACTTATTGAGCAATACTGCCAGTTTATCTGTGGCTGACTGTAAAATGTAATTCACTGAGGACATTTATAAAGGAAGGAGAAAAAAAAAAAAAAGAATGGCAATGCCCCCTAACATTAAAATAATTTATAATTATTAAAGAATTTAACTAAACAATCCTGTGATTCTGTGATCCATAGTTACTAAAATAATTATTAAAAACACCCTATAGATGGATTTTCAAAAGACAAAAGGCATCATTTTACCATCTTGAAAAATTAATATAAACCTGCGTTAAAGAAACCAAACCAAAACAAAAACCTCACCATTCAGCTCGGTGGAAATGCTAAATAGTACATTTTAGCTTTGTGTTTAGAAACAATGCATACGAGAGTTCAGAAATAAAATTTAAAATATACATTACGGACAGGATGTAAATCACAAAGGTAAATCTAAATAAACATCATAAAAATAAATTATTGAAGCGCATTCTGAAATATATATACATGCTCTCCACCTTCAGGTTACTCTTTATTACTCACTCTCTGGTAAGAGTATGTTTCCCACAGGGATCGATTATGTAAATCCATACGTATAAAAAAATGTATGAAGCACGGTTGGAACAAAAGACCAGAATTCAAGCTTAACTTTAATGCACCTCAAAGTTATACCAACTAGCGTTCCCCACTCCCCACCATAACTTCCTTCAGTCTCTAATTATGTGACAGCAGCAGAGCCTATGAATATAATTTGTGAAACTGTCTACACTTTTAAGACTCTTAATAGAACTGTAAATTGAAAGAGCAAACAAAAATCCTCCTGCAATGAGTCATACGTTGCAGTAATATTTTAGAAAGAAATATTACATGGTAACAGATACAGGTTCTGATATTCTCCTCAGAGCCAAACTCATCACACACATCTGAATATTTAATATGCTGACAAACACTTGTGACAACATCCTTGTTCCTATCACACTTGCAATACAATTTTTTTCCCTTGGAGGCGGTGGTCTCAGCATTGCAACCATGGAAGCAAAAAAAAACCAAACCCCAAAACCAGAACGGGGTATTTGTCAGGCTGTGTTCTTACCAAAACCCTCTGCAGTTTTATGACTGAGGAAGCACACATCAATCAAGAATTCCTACAGCCTGCTTCCACCTTTCACGCATCTAGAACTTGATAAATATGTGAACGCTGCTCTGCGTCGCGAGTGTGCGTGTTCACCGGCCCCATCACAAGTTAAATGTATCTGTTTGCTTATTGTCTGCCCGCTGCAGCCTGTCAATTTTCAGCTCTTTAACATCATTTGGTTTCCTTTTTTTTTTCATGTGGGAAGGAAAAAGAGGTGACACAAAGAACAAAAATAACCCACCCTGAGTTCTTTCACGCTGAGGATTTTTATCTCCTTCCTACCGCAGAGGCAAGAACTCAACAAGTTGCTATCGGCATTTCTTAGGTTGCTTAAAATATTAATCTGGTGAGGAGTTAAAACCAGAAGCTTACACACATAATGCAGGGACTTGGATGCTTTTCTTTTGTGCCTCAAATACATTAAAAAAAAAAAACCAACAACCTTTATCTGAAGATTTTAGAGATCTTCTTATCTGGCATTTCTGCCATGTATTTCATGCACTTCAATCGATAATCCAGTACAAAACCACTTCTCAGCATCAACACGATCCCAAATCAGGTAAGATTAGTGCATGGACAAACTGGTGTTATTAACTTCTCATCAGATTGTTGTTTTGGAGCAGACCTCTCACCACTTCCACAGGTATTATATAGCCTGAAGTGTTTTTTGTAAACAAGCAAAGAGACAGCAAAGCACCACACAGAACCTGCTGCACTCTTCCTCCTCACTGAAGCAGCAGTACAACTTGCAAGGGAGACATCTGAGAAACAATGATCTCATCTGACAAATGATGATCTCATTTTCTACTGCTGAGAACCGGTGATGAAGCCCTCACAGCAACCTGCCTCAGCCTCAACATCTACCACCCCAGCTGCAGCACACCCCCCCACCAAGACGGTTTCCACACTCCTGTTCCCCAGTTTAGTTTATTTCACTCTGCTCTTCCCTCCCTTTGATCCTGCCTTGGCTCGGAGCTACCCTGGGTGGTCTCCCGTCAGATCCCAGCGATCAGTGTCTCTCTCCACCGGTTGCCTTCTGGGGGGACTCCCATCAGCTGTGTTCTTACATGCATCTGACAACTTTATTAGCCGGCTCTGATCACGCTTCAGAACATCTCTACGGTGCTCATACCCTTCCTCAAACAATCCTACCTTTGTAGTTGACTTAGAACAAATAATTCCATGAACACTTCAGCTTTTATACTCAATAATAAGGTTGAAATGAAGAGAAATTTCAGATTATGTGCAAGCCAGGGGTTGGTTTTCATGTTTGGGCTCAAAAAATCAATCCTGGATTGATTTTTGTGTATATATCATTATTGTCAGAGGATTAATTGATGAATTTTTCATTTGATGAGTCAGGTGGAATGGGCTCCAAGGCACACAGTGAGGAGAATTTTAATTTAGTTCTGCTTCTTGGTGCTAAGCAGCAAAAATTACCAATTGCCATACTTAACTCTGTTAGAATTTTCCTGCTCAAAAACAATGTCTAGTGTGTGTCTGAGTGCAAAGCTGAATTTCTGAGTGTGCACACATCCTACATTAAATTTGCTTAAATCAGAAGTTTCTGAATAGATTTTCATTTCAATTTTTTCTTCTTCTTTTATTTTTCAGTGCCCTTTAGTTTTAAGTCTTTGCAGATTTTCACACTTGCCATCATTAAAACATATTTGGAATTCAGGCTTTGGGAAGGAAGAAAAACAAAAAAAGAAAAGGCTAGATTACCATCAGAAATTTCAATTCAATGGAAGGTACAACCCTTACAAGTTTCACTTAAGACTGTGCGAGAATGTGGTTTTTATTCACCATGGCTTTCAAGTGAAAGAAACAAACACACATTGCACATTTGTATGTTGGTGCCAAGGTGTCTCTGCACACTAGACTGCCACAGCCCTGGTTGAAATAGGGGTTTTCAAGCAGAAGGGTTCACTGCTTGCTCTGATTTCTGGTTTTCTGCAAGGCTTTATTAAATACCCTGGCACGGCTGGGGTATACGAGGTGCAGCTGTGCTGTCCCAGGTCAGGAATGGAGCCAAGAACATGGCACATGAAGCGCGCTCATATTCTAGCAAGGAACCTCTTGCAAAGTTCAGGCAGGTCTGCCTGAGTATTAGAAAGGAAATCCAGCACAGCACAGGCTGGAATCACAGCTAAACAGCAGCAAGATAAGGGTATTTGATAACCATAGATGAAAGAATAAAGTGAAGTAAGGATTATATTGTAGCTAAAATAGCACACAAATACACAGATCTTGCCCGAACTCAGTCACAAATCTTCCTGGGCTGTGTTCTTCCAGCACTCTACCATGATGCACCTACCATAGAGATAACAAATGGGATTTCTTAATTGCTATTTGATATGGACACTTCAAGCAACACAAAGAGTGCTGTGATAGGACAAGGTGTGAGGGTTTTAAACCAAAAATAGAGTAGGTAGATACTAGGAAGAAATTCTTCACTGTGAGGGTGACAGAGCCCCAGAACAGGTTGCCCAGAGAGGCTGTGGATGTGCCATCCCTGGAAACACTCCAGGCCAGGCTTGAGTAGCCTTTGAGCAATGTGACCTAGCTGAAGACATCCCTCCTCACTGTAGGAGGGGTGGAACTAGATGATGTTTAAGGTCTCCCCTGATTCAAACCACTCCATGGTCAAGGCAAACAAAGAAATGGAAGAAAGAGGCATAAAAGACAAGCTCTAAAAGTGTAGCCTGAGTTTAAAGATCGAGCTAAGAACTGGCCTCCAAGTCACTGTGGAGGTAAAACCATTAAGTGGGATGACAGAAAGCCCAAAATACTTGAGGCTTTCTTTTACAGAAAACTGTTAATGCTTTTCCCACAGCATTTCACCTCTGCAACATGTTTAAATAACCACCCATCTCCCTCCAAGCAAAATGTCCTATTGGCTCATCTCATTCCTGCTGTTACTTCTCAGACATGTTGAGTATGAAACTGATTTTCATCCTGAATCTCTTTTTCTGAGTGCTCTTTTTTTGATCATTTTACTATCTGGCTTCTATTCCTCCAGTGAAACTGTTCTCACTCAAGTTACTCAAACAACATATTGCCATGCCAAATCTCAGGCCTTGTCTGTACTTCTGCTGTGCATGACAATTAAATGAAATGAGAAACTACTCTTAAGGCTCTCCTTTTGCTTTCCTTTCAGTCTTCTTCATACCCCCTATTCAGGTTACAGCCCTCTCTTTTGAAGTGTTTCACTATTTCTTCAGGTTTACCTTCATCATCCTCTCCCATCACCACTCAGCCTCATATGGTTACTAGACTTAATGCTGATATATCCACCTTTGTTTTCCTTGACCTCAGTATCAGACAGTACAGGTACTCATTATTGAAAACTCTGTGCATCTACCAGGGGTCAACACTACAGCACCTGACTGAATAACCCAAGTCCTCCTCAAAATCAAAAGGAATTCCCAGTTTGAATCCAAAATTCTAAAGATAAATAGTATAAAAAAGCTACCTCCTCATATACCCTGAAAGAGTGGTCAGCCACCGGAACAGGCTGCCCTGGGAGGTGGTGGAGTCACCCTCCCTGGAGGTGTTCAAGAAATGTGTGGACATGACACTTTGGGATATGGTTTAATGGCCGTGGTGGTGTTAGGTGGATGGTTGAATTTCACAGGTCTCTTCCAACTGAAAACAGTTCTATGATTCTGATTCATACTCCGGTAATTCCTAGTCCAGATGCTAGCAACAAAGACCAGGTTATGAAATAATATCTACCTTAGTTTTCCCTTCCCTCATAGACTGGTTTCAGTATTAGCTCTATCAGACTATTTACATCAGTTAATGCACCCTTAAAGAACAAATGAAGACAAAGTTTTGGTCACCAAACCTGAGCCATCACTTCAGACTATCATGACAACGTGTTCACTGCTTTTATCCATCCTCTGAAACACTTCTGACTCTCTTTGCTCAGCCTACCTACAGGCTCTTATTTTTGGCTGTCCACAATACCATTTTTCCAAATCTCTTATCTCCACAGAAATTAACCTCAGCCAACTCATGCCTGCCTTTAAGGTACCACTTCATTAACATTTTGCCATCTTCTGACTCTTCCTTGTTACCTTACAGTATCATACTCATTTTCTTCTCACCTTGAAGCTCACTGCACTCTGAGGTCACCTTGTTTTATCTGAAGGTCATCACCTCCTAATCATGACAAATCTCTGTCATATGTCCAGCTAGGTAAGAAAATCACTCCAAGTAATGATATCACACAACCCAACACCACATATTGAGTAATCAGATCTATCTATGTGCAGACAACAAACTTCTGATCCTTCACAATATTCCTCACCTGTGTACTGGCCTGTTATGCACTGACCTCACTGCATGCCTCAAAAAACACATACCATTCACAGTGCTGGTGATAATCCAATGAGAAACAGGAATTTACAGAATCATAGAATGGTTTAGGTTGGAAGGGACCTCAAGGATCATCCAGCTCCAACCCCCTGCCACAGGCAGGGACACCTCCCACTAGAGCAGCTCGCCCAAGGCCTCATCCAGCCTGACCTTAAACACCTCCAGGGAGGAAGCATCCACAACCTCCCTGGGCAACCCGTTCCAGTGCCTTACCACCCTCACTGTAAAGAACTTCCTCCTAACATCCAGTCTAAATCTCCCCTCTTCCAGCTTAAACCCATTCCCCCTCGTCCTAACATTACTAGACCGTGTAAATAGTCCCTCCCCAGCTTTCCTGTAGGCTCCCTTCAAATACTGGAAGGCCACTATAAGGTCTCCTCGAAGCCTTCTCCTCTCCAGGCTGAAGAGCCCCAACTCTCTCAGCCTGTCCTCATAGCAGAGGTGCTCCAGCCCTCTGATCATCTTCGTGGCTCTCCTTTGGACCCGCTCCAGCAGTTCCATGTCCTTCTTGTATTGGGGGCTCCAGAACTGCACACAGTACTCCAGGTGGGGTCTGACGAGAGCAGAGTAAAGGGGGAGAATCACCTCCCTTGCCCTGCTGGCCACACTTCTCTTGATGCAGCCCAGCACTCGGTTGGCTGTCTGGGCTGCATGTGCACACTGCCGGCTCATGTTGAGCTTCTCGTCGACCCAGACCCCCAGGTCCTTCTCCTCAGGGCTGCTCTCCAGCCATTCATCACCCAGCCTGTATCTGTGCCTGGGATTACACCAACCCAGGTGCAGGACCTTACACCTTATGTATTTTCATTGATGTATCTAAATGAGTCTTACCATCTTAAGAAGTAAATCCCACTGCAAACAGGGCTTATGAATTGAGAAATGAGATACACTTCAAGGGTTTTAGGTTTTTATAGTTATTTCTATTTTTTGTAGGCTTTGGGTGATTTTTTTCTCTTCACATTTTACTTATTTCTAAAATTTTAGTAGCTATTAATTACTTAGCACATATTTTAAAAAGAGAGAGAGCGAGGAAGTGTGCACAGACAAAAATTCAGATGCGTAAGGTGGGTTTCAAATACAAGAAGGACATGGAACTGCTGGAGCGGGTCCAAAGGAGAGCCACGAAGATGATCAGAGGGCTGGAGCAGCTCTGCTATGAGGACAGGCTGAGAGAGTTGGGGCTCTTCAGCCTGGAGAGGAGAAGGCTTCGAGGAGACCTTAGAGTGGCCTTCCAGTATTTGAAGGGAGCCTACAGGAGGGCTGGGGAGGGACTATTTACAAGGTCTAGTAATGTTAGGACGAGGGGGAATGGGTTTAAGCTGGAAGAGGGGAGATTTAGACTGGATGTTAGGAGGAAGTTCTTTACAGTGAGGGTGGTAAGGCACTGGAATGGGTTGCCCAGGGAGGTTGTGGATGCTTCCTCCCTGGAGGTGTTTAAGGTCAGGCTGGATGAGGCCTTGGGCGAGCTGCTCTAGTGGGAGGTGTCCCTGCCTGTGGCAGGGGGTTGGAGCTGGATGATCCTTGAGGTCCCTTCCAACCTAAACCATTCTATGATTCTATGATTCTATGATTCGGTACATGAAAGTTTTTACTAAGTGAGCTGATGTAGAATGAAAGCCTCTTAACAACACCTACAGGTGAAGAAAGAGCTGTGCAAAACTTCTGGCAGCTTTTTAAAGATCTGGAATGACCACACAGAGGCAGAGTTACGAAAATTCGGTCTCCACAACCATTCAGTTCCTTGTCTCTGTAATAGAACTGTTACCAAGAGTAGTATCTGGGGAAGCCCAGCACATCATCCCTTTATTTGTCAATGAAGGGAGAACTGAATCTTCAGAGGCTGATTCAGGACAGCTGAAGCACTTCTGGAACAGCCTCTTTGACCACAGGGAATATTAATCTCCCTGAACGCGGCTGTTCAGAGGCCAAAACTGTCCCAGCTTCTGGTCAGTATGGTTCCAGTCTGACTTCCTTGTTCCTCACAATACTCTCCTGTCCTCTTCTTAGTGCCTGCTTTAGCATTCATAAGGCATGCGCAAAAGAGGGTTGGAAGGGACCTCTGCAGATCATCCAGTCCAACACCTCTGCTAAAGCAAGGGCACCCACAGCAGCTTGCCCAGGATCACAATGGCCAGGTGGATGTGGAATTCCTCCAGAGAAGATTCCATAACCTCTGTGGCCAGCCTGCTCCAGGGCTCCAGGACTCTCACACCAAGGAATTTTCTTCTCATCTTCAGATGGAACCTTCTGGGTTTCAGTTTATGCCCCTTGCCCCTTTTCCAGTCTGGCACCACCCTCTTTATGCTCTTCCCTTTAGCTCTTGCTGAGAATTGAGAAGATACTCTCTCAGGCTGCTCTTCTGCAGGCTAAACAACCCCAGGTCTCTCAGCCTTGCAAGCACCTGAGAGAGATGAGAGTCCTGCCAGAGAGTGGCAAAAGAAGAGTTGTAGTCTCTACATATCATAGAATCATCGAATCAACCAGGTTGGAAGAGACCTCCAAGATCATCCAGTCCAACCTATCACCCAGTCCTATCCACATCTGCTCTCACAATGGCAGCTGGCTCACTGCAAGCAGAAATGCAGTTCCACAGTTACTGGTAAACCCTCCAAGAACAGTCTGCATAGCCCTCATAGCAGCTACTGGTGGTGCAACTTTCTGGGATGGCTCTTTTATGATGTTTGCTTTAATGTAAAATGGTGTCCACTGGCATGGACAACAGCAGGAATACTGCAAATAAAGTAAATGCTGATTCAATTCCTAAAACTATCAGCTACAAAATAGTAACAAAAATCACTTCATAAATATTACAAGTATTTAAAAAGTAGGTTTTTTTACCCCACGTAAGCATCTCTGGAATTTTCATTTTCCACCTCAGACATATTATAATTATTCTTTCACTCTTAAATGAATATTGAGAAATGCCCCAAAGTAGGACAAATATAACTGTACTTCTTCTCACACAAGAGAACTGCAGCAATTGAAAATATGCTTTTGTCAAAGATGTCACTGAACTTTTATACATAATACAAATAATAGCACTGAAGTTGCAACCTGATAAAACTGAGATTTTAAAGTGAAGTCCTACCCTGCTACTTATAATTGAAAAGAGAGTGACTTCATGAAGTTAAGCTGCTTGCTATATAAAACTGAATCAGACCAGCATGGGATTTCCTGCAGAATTTTCTGGAGCCTAGCTGTGTAACTTTAAAATCCACTGCAAAATTTTAACCGTGGAACTTAACTCATATTAATGACCTGATAAAATGTCAAAAGGCTGTTTGGGGTTCTGGCTTTCAGAGCTGTAATCCAATTTTGAGGCCAGACATTTGTCCCAGATGTCACCTTTGCTGAAGAGGAAACTTTCTCAGAGACAAGTTTCTGTCCTTGCATCAGTTTCAGATGAGGGATCTCTTTGGAGTTTTAATCCAGGCTGCTAATTTTGCTCTGTGAGCACAACTCATCACCAGTTTGAACTGTCTGAAGGGATGGAAACATTCAGGGTGGGAGGAAAGGGGAAAAGAAAGGTGCCTCTTAGTAGCCGAGCCTAGCTGTGGATTATCCCTGCCGATGGCAGGGAGGCTGGAGATGATCTCTAAGGCCCCTTCCAACCTAAGCCATTCTGTTTCTTACACACAGAAAACGAAGATTCACAGGATTAAGATCATCACATCCAACCATCAACCCAGCACCGCCACAACATCACTAAGCAGCACATCTACATAACTTTGAAACACGTCTAAGGATGGGGACTCCACCAATGCCCTGGGCAGCTTGTCCAGGGCTTCAGAACCCTTCTGGGGAAGAAATGGTTCCAAATGTCAAACCTAAATGTTCCCTGGCACAACTTGAGGCCATTTTCTCTTGTCCCATTGCTAGTTATCTGACAGAAGAGACTGATCCCCACATGACTCCAACCTCCTCTCAGGGAGTTACAGAGAGCAATGAGGTCTCCCCTCAGCCTCTTTTTCTCCAGACTGAAAAATAACTAGTTCCCTCAGCTGCTCCTCCTAAGACTTCCTCTCCTGACTCTTCACCAGCACCAATGTAACCCCACTGAAGTCAGCCCATAGATCCAGCCCATCCAGGTACCTGTGCAGAGTCTCCTGATCCTCCAGCAGATTAACATGCCTGCCTAATGATGCTGTCTGCAAATCTGCTGAGGGTACCTCAATCCTCTAATGCAGACAAACAGATCTAGCCCCAGCACTGAAACCTGGGGAACACCACCGGTGACTGACCACCAACTGGAGTTACCTCCATTCACCATCACTCTTTGAGCCCGGCCATCAGCCAGTTTTTACCCAGTGAAGACCAGGATCATGAAGCCATAGCAGCAGCCTATTTCTCCAAGTGCATGTTGTGGGAAACAGTGTCAACGGCTTTGCCAAGCAGACAGGTAACATGAAGGTAAAGAGAACTGACATCTGGGAGGAGAAGAATTATTCATTAGCCTTCATCTACATGTCAAATGCCATGCACCACTTTGCAATATACTCCCAAGACATCTCAGCTGGTCTTTTTAGACACCCAGGTCTGTAGGTGTGGAACTTCAGACTGTGAAGTCAAAACCTGTGGCTTGTCCTTCACTGACAGTGAATATAACAATGTTGACAGAAATGTACCATTCTATGAACTGGAAGCACAAAGCTCAAGCTTCATTCTTTGCGAAGCACACTTCATGAGAAATGCCCAGGCTCATAACTACTCTTAAAACAAAGATGTAAAGGAATTAATTTGACTCATTCCATCTTCACAGAATGAAGAAATGAACATCAGAAACAAGGGCTCTAGGAAGACAAAAAGCTTGACATAAATAATCCCCAAGCTCAGACAGAAGAGCTGGAGATGTAGTAACAATGTCCTCACCTACCTTAAAAAGAAAAAATGGAAAAGATAGAAACCAACACTAAATGATGGCACTTGAAAGAATAAAGACATCTTTATTTTCTTGACAACAATGCTTCTTCTGATTATAAGAGAGTCATCCCTGGTAACCATGTCCTTAGACAATTCCTTCCCCAAGTCTAGCTCTGGTGCCAGGACTGCAGACGCAACCCACCTCCGGAGATCAAGCCACAGACCTCTCTCTCTTTCAGACCAGCTGAGGGCAATAACATCAAGTTGAGAGACAATAAAGACTGAAACCAAGCGAGGGAAAAAAGCATTCAGATGTGATGGACGTTACAGGGAGTTGGTTTTGGTTAGTTTCTTTTTTTCTTTAAAGGATAAAATTTGGACATTACTATTTTTCGGGGTGGGGGGGGAAATGCAATCTTTTCAAAGTTTGTTACCTCAAATACCATTGTTAATTTCTGTAAAACAGTGCATCTGGTATTAAAAACAAACAAACAAACAAAAAAACCCCACATAATTTGCAAATTATGTGATTCCCACAAGTGAAAATGAAATCTCTTTTCTTATTTGTTGTTTGACACTTATTTTAAGCTACCTGTTAGCAATTATTGTATCACCAGTAAATAGTGATGCAGTCACTGAGTTTTCCTTAACAAGCCCTTCACAATTTCTAACTGTTAGCATTATCCATTAAATCTCATAACTTAATTAAGAGGAGGGGGAAAAAAAAAATCCCCTGATAATTCCCAATAATCAAACTGCCACTCTTCACCCTCACAAAATAACCTGTGATGCTTTTAACAATCATGTTTCAACCTTGGAAGAAAAAAAAAAATCTAAAAAACAGAGATTCTTTTCCAGAAGCATCAATAACTGCTCTCACTCTTCCAATGCACAATCTGTTGTGAGGCAGACATCCAAAGTCATCTCAAAACACTGCATGAGTGTTGATTTAAAGGTTAACTAGTCATCTTTCTATTTTTTCCCCCCTCCTCTCCCCATGTCTACTGGTGAAGCTGCTCAATTAACTTCCAAGCATCATCAGATACGCAGGCTTGGAGTCAACCTTGAGCATAAAATATGCAGCCACTTCCACAGTAGCATCGAATTTGATTCCCTGCTCTCTGAACTTAACCTCTGGCAGAAAGCACCTGGATTACTCAGAAAAGGACAAGGACATCTCAGAAAAGGCACCAAGTCACTGAATCACAGAGTGGTATGGGTTGGAACAGACCTCCAAAGGGCATCTATTCCAACCCTCCTGCAGTCAGCAGGGACATCCTCCACTAGGTCAGGTTGCTCAGAGCCTTGTCCAGTCTGAACCAGCAATGGGCCCTCAGCTACTGCCCTGAGCAACCTGTAGCAGGGTTCCACCACCCTCATAGTGCAGAACTTATTACTGGCTCCAACCTCTTTTCAGGGAGATATGGAGAACTCCTCAGTTTCCTCTTGCCCGGACTAAACAACCACAGCTCCCTCAGCTGATCCTCAGCAGACCTGGTCTCCAGATCCCTCACCAGCTTCACTGCCCTTCTCTCAATGTACTTAGAGTGAGGGGCCCAAACCTGAAACCAGAATTCAAGGTATAGCCTCAGCAGTGCTGAGTACAGGTGGAAAATTACTGATTTGGTCCTGGGGGCTGCACCACTGCTGATCCAGGCCAGGATGCTGGTGGCCTTCTTGGACACCTGGGCACCCACTGGCTCATGTTCAGCAGCTGTAAACCAGCACCCCCAGGTTATCTGCTGCTGGGTAGTTTCCAGCCATTCTGACCCAAGCCTGGAACATTCGTGGGGGTTCTGCGACCCAAGCGCAGGACTCATTGCATTCGCCTTAGCCTCTCAGCCCATCAGTCCAGATGTGAATTTATTCCTTCACTCACTGCCTTGCAGAAAACCTGGTTTCTCTCCTCTCTTTTAGTCCTTGGGAGTGCTACATTAAAAATTTAAACTGCAGACTGCTGCTGGTGCTGCTGCAATAGATTTGTTTTTTTTCTTTCTTCACTATTTAACACATTTTGTTTTAAAAGGTTGTTTTTAATGTATTAATAAAATAAATTTACTAACTAGTATTTACTAACAAAGAAAAATACACTATTAATAAAAGACTCTCCCTTCCCTTGATAAAGCTACTTGAATATGTGTGATTCTAACATTGTTGTTCAGGTATCTATTACATCACATTCAGTATTTAATCTAAAGCCTGGGCACACACAATTCTGAACACATTGTGCTAATTAAAGTTAAGTTTTATGTCCTGGAGTATTTTTTTTTCCAAGTAATGCATCCACCACTTCCCTCCAAAGTGAGAACACTGAGAACATTCATGACCATCAGAACACAAATGCATTGCCAAAATTTTGTGGTTTAATTTCCTACACAATTCCTTGGAAATCATTAGGGACACCTCCTCAGTGTAACATTTGTGCACATAATTTTCCCTTCAGATGATCATAATGATTGTCAGACATTGGTAGGATGTATCTCTTTTTGTCTTTCTCACACGCTACATCTCCAACTCAAACCAATTTTATAATACAATCAGTGTGAGATGTATCAATATAAGTAACCATCAAACAAGAGACGGAAGAATTGTAGCCAGGAGGAGGTTGCTCTCTTCTCTCAGGCAGCCAGCACCAGAACAAGAGGACACAGCCTCAAGCTACACCAGGGGAAATTTAGGCTTGAGGTGAGGAGAAAGTTCTTCACTGAGAGAGTCATTGGACACTGGAATGGGCTGCCCAGGGAGGTGATGGAGTCGCCATCCCTGGACCTGTTCAAGGCAGGATTGGACATGGCATTTGGTGCCATGGTCTAGCCTTGAGCTCTGTGGTAACGGGTTGGACTTGATGATCTATGAGGTCTCTTCCAACCTTAGAATAGAATAGAAACATAGAATGGTTTAGGTTGGAAGGGACCTCAAGGATCATCCAGCTCCAACCCCCTGCCATAGGCAGGGACACCTCCCACTAGAGCAGGTCGCCCAAGGCCTCATCCAGCCTGACCTTAAACACCTCCAGGGAGGAAGCATCCACAACCTCCCTGGGCAACCCGTTCCAGTGCCTTACCACCCTCACTGTAAAGAACTTCCTCCTAACATCCAGTCTAAATCTCCCCTCTTCCAGCTTAAACCCATTCCCCCTCGTCCTAACATTACTAGACCGTGTAAATAGTCCCTCCCCAGCTTTCCTGTAGGCTCCCTTCAAATACTGGAAGGCCACTATAAGGTCTCCTCGAAGCCTTCTCCTCTCCAGGCTGCAGAGCCCCAACTGTCTCAGCCTGTCCTCATAGCAGAGCTGCTCCAGCCCTCTGATCATCTTCGTGGCTCTCCTCTGGACCCGCTCCAGCAGTTCCATGTCCTTCTTGTATTGGGGGCTCCAGAACTGCACACAGTACTCCAGGTGGGGTCTGACGAGAGCAGAGTAAAGGGGGAGAATCCCCTCCCTTGCCCTGCTGGCCACACTTCTCTTGCTGCAGCCCAGCACTCTGTTGCCTGTCTGGGCTGCATGTGCACACTGCTGGCTCATGTTGAGCTTTTCATCGACCCAGACCCCCAGGTCCTTTTCCTCAGGGCTGCTCTCCAGCCATTCATCACCCAGCCTGTATCTGTGCCTGGGATTGCACCGACCCAGGTGCAGGACCTTACACTTGGCCTTGTAAACCTTGATAATACTGTGATACTGCGAAGAATAACAGAGGAGTCTGAGCACTTGATTTGTGGCTCTTCTTCATTTCTGCTCCATGTTTTACCCAAATTCCTACAAAATCAGTGATAGGTTTGGTGTTTTCATTTGTTTGAACAAGCAGCAGTGAACTTTTCATTAAATTCCACTTAGACTTGATCAAAAAAGGCCATCTCAAAAGAAAAGACTCTAAAAGTCTGAAGAATAAGGTTCCTTATCATCTAATACATTTACTAGTCTTTGTGTACATGGACTTTAAACAAAACACAACTTCTTTTTATTCACAGTGAGCAGAATTTTTCTGTGGAGATGGCTGCTGATTACAGCACTTCTTTTACAAAACATTTGGCTGGAGGTTTGGGGATTTCTGCTGATCAGCATAACTAAACTCTGGCTTTGGGCTGACAACTTCCACAATTCAGGATTTCTGTATCTTGAGAGGTGAACAATTTTTTTTTCTCAGTAAATTGGATGTAAAATCAGCAATTGGTGTCCAGGAGCAGAAGAGAGCAGCAATTTCTGCAGTAATTTTTAAGGTACCAAGTGAGCGAAGTGCATAGGATGGCAACTGCTGATCTAGCTTGTCATCTACACACGGTACAAAAGTTGAATGGCAAGGACCTGGTACAAAAGTTGAATGGCAAGGACCTGTACTAAATAAAACTGGAAAGAATACAGCACATTTTATTTCAATAATCCCTTCAGACTGGTGGTAGATTTCTAAGCGTGACTGCTGCAGTCTAAACTACTATTAAGTTATTGGCTCTGAAAATATTCCTAGGTGGTTACAGGGACTACAGAGCTGCATTCCTTCTAACTGTAAAATAAAACTATTAATAATTACTAGGAATAACCTCAGATTTTAAATAAATACATAAATAAATAAAAACAAAACAAAACCCAAAATCTTTATGGGAAGGAAATAAAACACATATAATCTTAGGAAAAAAAAAAGATACAAACCAGCACTGATCTTCTTAGTGCACGTTTCAGCCTAGAGACCTAACAAAATAAAAATATGAATATAATCCCTTTCTGAATTTTGCTGAACAGTTCAGAAAGCAAAATGCTCACTCGAATTCAAGACAAAAATGTTAAAAAGGAAAACTACAGGTGTGAAAGGGGAGGTTCTGCTCTGAGGTGCAACCACCAGGTGCAAATGATAGCTTTGTGTCAGGAGTCTTTTGTCTGTGTGACTTTCCAACATTTCTGACAAATGTCACTGAACTTTTTAGCTGCTTTGGCTCTTCTGAAAGCAGTATCAAGCAAGACAAGCACACTGCACTTCACATACACAACCTATCTATCTCTCTCTGTAAATAATTTCAGTTAAGTGCAACCAGAGAAAAACAGATAAAGTGACTGCCAGACAATTATTGAAGAATGGAATTTGACAAGCAATGTTTCAAGTCTTTCCAAAAGAACCACTCTGAATGGTAACAGTGAGCAGTACAGGGCAGTCAAAATGTGTCTCTCTACATTGTACATGAGCAGTAGGCAGACAGGAGAGTCACTTGAATGTACCTGAATTGACTGTTTTAGAGGCAATCAAAATGTGGTTTCCCCTGAACACTATTTGCATCTTCAAATAAAGTTAGAACTTGTAAGAAACCTATTCTCAGAGCAACCTTCTCACTGATCATAAATGTATTTCTTGGTGTATAACCATCATGCAGTTATGAAGTACCTACCTGAAATTTACCCACTTAATTAGTTTCTTCTTTAAACTGCAAATTTCTGATCTGTTTTCAAGCAGATGATGCACTCCTCAAAGTCCTAATGAAATACAAAAACTATTCACCTGAATAGAACCTCCACTTTCTGGGAAAGAATAAAGACTCTGAAGTTCTAAATTCTCAAAAATACTAGCTGGCAATTAGGAGGCCGATGTCAAAGGCTATTCCTCCTCCTATACTCAAGAAGACAGAAAAACCCAGAAGTCATATAAAACAATGGATACATGTCCTTTCTTTTCTTGATAACACGACACTTCTGGAGATTTCAGAGGGATTAACACCTACCCTGTAAAAGCCAATCAGGACACTACACTGAAATAAAATCTATCTTGTATAAAACACTTTAATAAACTACTTTAAAAAAAAAAATCATATATTAAACTCAAGTGAAAAACAAAAGCAGTCTTCCCAACATTTGCTGAAGAGATGCCAAAGACATGTGCAGTGCAAGCTAAAACATTTTATGGCAGTCACCTATTCTGCTAAAAAACCTGATAAAACTCCTCTCGCAGCACTGCTCAGCTAGAAGTTGTTTCTTTCACTTGCTAACAGGACGGATATTCTAAGAAATGTATTTATTTAGCTTAAACATCCACGTACACACAAGTTGCTGCACTGCATAGGTGTACTAGTATATGGTAAACGATTACATATAGATGTCCATTTCGCTAGCAAGGATGAGATTTGCAAGTGAACACTTAACGAGTCCACAGTGAAAATGGAAAAGCACAGCATTACGATTAACTTTGTGCAATGGATTGCAGATCTAAGCTATCATAACTGGAAATGTTATCACAAGTATACAAAATCAGAATATTCTCAGGGCAGATAGGCAGTTACCTGCATTTCTGATGAAGTGTCACTGTCATCCCCACAGCCAAGTCAGTCACACCGAGACCTCTGTGACTGAGAGCCCTGAGAAAGAGTCTTCCAAGTTCCCTCTTGAGCTTTTTGTTCCAGCTATGGGTTCGAAGGGCAAAGATACAGAGAAAGATCCATAGGGTACCTCTAACTACTTCTATAAATTCTACAATAAGTTTTAAGATGTCATGGAAGACAAATGCTGAAGATCAAGCTGTGAAGTGTTAATATGAGAATTAAATGAATAAATAATAACAGAGTTTTAATCCTCACCTGATGACTGTGGTTTGTAACTCCTGAGACTGCACAAAATTATTTTGGCACAGGAATAATTTGAGTGATTCCTACCTGATAATCCTTTGAGGGTGCTTCAAACCCCTAACATTCTGTGATTCTGTGATCCTTTCCTCACTTTTTCTGGTTATTTTTGTTGGCACCATTGGACTATGAGAAATTACCCATACAATATTTTATCTATTTTAGTACTAATTATATGTATCATAGCACTAATTTGATGCTGCTGTTAAATTTTCCAAGTGATATGTCAAAACCTAATGTTTTAAAGAAATAAACTAATAATTTTTAGTTGGGTTTATACAAGCAAACAAAAAGGAGCAGCAGTATAAAGCATTTTGGGAACCCTAATGGGACAAAAGCTGCCTTTGTAGTTGTCCCACAGCAGCCCTAGAAGCCTTCAAGGTGACACAGTTGAGGAGGGTTTGGGGAAGCACCGCATCAGAGGCAGGTGCAGAATGTCTAATCTAGTGTTGAAAGGCCACCATTCCCAACACATGGCAACTGGGCTAACAGGATTGACACTGGGGGGCTCGCTCAGCAAGTACACCAACCTTTGAATGGTGAGGGCTCCTCCCAGCAGCTGCCCCAACGTCAATCAGTTGAAGGGGAATGCTACAGAGGTCACAGTTAGGGGCTGGTTCTCTATGCCTGACATTTCTATCCGTTAGTCAGAAAGACAATGAGAGAGCCACAAAGCCCAAGCATTACCATAGTCCCATTCAGCGGCACAACAAAATTGAGGGGAGTGGGAAAGGCCTCCAAATACAAAATGATCAACAGAACAACTCAACCTACCCTCCTCTAGGGAAAGATCTGGAGAGCACCAGGGCAGCGAGCAGTCCCAGGCTACAGAGACAGAGACAGCTCCTTGAGGGAAGGTTAATCCCACACAAAGACATAGTTTTTCAGTTGAACACTAAAGTTTAGTAAAGCTTATTTCTAAGCAAAACTAGAGGTCTGTGTTTGACCTTGTGGGCAATCCCTTTTCAAAGTGAACAGTTTGGACTCTCAAAACCTCCCAAAAAGCAATTATAAGTCACAGGAGCAGTTGCAGAACATTGCAAATTAAGAGATTCATAATTCTGTTGTACAGAATAATTAATATGATGAGATCAGAATATCTAATAACCCACAAATCCATAGCAAGATGAGACTCAAGCTTATCTAGGAGACAAACTAATATTCAGGGAATGAATTTCTGGTGAAACTACAGCTAAAGCAGCCTTGTCTATCACACAGGTTGACAATTTCCACCTTCATACAGCAGGCAAGCTAAAAAACAGTGAAGTCTTGCAAAAAACATAAATTATGTGAATACCAGCATTTAGATGGGTTTAAGTAACCTAAACAGAGCAAAACTGTTTTGAAATCTACTTCTGACTTGATACTTCTCCAAGAAAGAGAAGAAGAAATTGCTTGATTTAGTTTGCGTTTCTATTTTACCTTCAAGAAAGACTGCAACTAAAATACTCAGACAAAACAACAGAGAGCCATGCATGGTACAAGCAGTCGCCTAAACCTCATGGTTAATAAGGGCACACAGTTTAAGAAAAACTCTTCATGTAAAATGAATATAAACTGACATCAAAAGTTTAGTTACCTACGGAGACAGATGATCAGGATCTAAAAATAATGAGGAGGCACTTGTGAAGAGATGGGAGAAACTGAATGCTGTTTTGCAACATGGTTTGGAACACAGAGTTCTAAGTCTAGAAGGATATCGTGACATGAAAGCACAACTTCAGCCTTTCCCTTCAATGAAGGGAAGATCAGGCTGGTCAGTGCCAGTCAGGAAAAGCACTGGCCAATTAAGCATGTTCTCATGCATAAACAAGATAAAACATAGAACTGCACTTTCACCTGAAAGACCTAAGTCTTGACGTTCACATCCCTTCAAAAAAATAAAAAATACAGCATATACTGGCTTATTTCCATGGCAAAGCTTATAGGTTTTGTTCAACACTGTCTCTCATTTGTGATGACTTTTACCCTCCAACCTTCCTACTGCATTAAAGAAAAGGGCTCTGAGACTCACGGTACCCAAGAAGGTTTTTTTCATAGTTCAGGAGTTGAATTAAGCAAAAATGTTCCTAAGCCAAACACATAAGACATTAAATGTTGGAGTGTGAACATTCTGTGGGAACATTTCTCACAGAAACTAAAATAGGATTTCTCAACCTTTTAACCTAAAACAGAAAAAACAGCACACAACTCAAATAGGTGAAAGAAAAATCTCTTCCCTCTCTAAACGCTACACTGACACAAACTCACCAAATTATCAAATTATGACTAAAAGAAGATGTAAGGGAAAACAAACAAACAAACAAATAAAAGAACAGCTCCAGTGCTGCAGATTTGTTCCCTCTTCTAAGATTTTAATGTCTGTGCACAAAGTTTTAAAGGTCTGAGTTCTTGGCACAACTGATGAGCTGCAAAATCACTGTCTCCGGTGGGTTTGAAAGGCGGAGGTTTCTGCTTGGGTCTGTGGTCAGGTATTTGGGGGAGGAAGAGAGGAATATTTTCACAGTCTTTCAAGAAAAATATGAAGTTCAAGGAAAATATAGGAAGAAGAGGTTTTCATACCCTTAAAATTTAGGGTTATGGATTCTGCAGGTCAAAAAAAATTACTTTCTCCAACAGAAATACGTTGGATTAGCATCCACCATATACATTCTGCAGTAGGTTCTAAACAGCTAGGTTCTAAAAAGTTGATAGAACTTTTCCATTAGTTATGGGTGACACAGGAGGAGTCAAGTCAAGGAATTATCTCTTTGAAATGAAGGAAATCAAAATAAACCTGATCTTGCATGCATGCAGGCTAATGGGATGAGATTTAACAAGGCCAAGTGCAGGGTTCTGCACTTTGGCCACAAAAACCCCAAGCAGCGCTACAGGCTGGGGACAGAGTGGCTGAAAGCAGCCAGGAAGAAAGGGATCTGGGGGTACTGGTAGATAGTAGGCTGAAGATGAGCCAGCAGTGTGCCCAGGTAGCCAAGAAAGCCAATGGCATCCTGGCCTGTATCAGGAACAGTGTGGCCAGTAGGATGAGCAAGGACCAAGGTGTGGTCAGGCCACACCTTGAGTACTGTGTCCAGTTCTGGGCTCCTCAATTTAAGAGAGATGTTGAGGTGCTGGANGATGATCTGAGAGGTCTCTTCCAACCTGGCTGATTCTATTCTATTCTATTCTATGACACTATGTTGTACTACACATATACAAGATTATAGACATAAAAACTCTGTGGATTCCTGTGATCTGTAACCTTGACGGCTTAAGAACATGGCTGGAACAAAAAGATGGGAAGAACAAAAGAAAAAGAAAAAGAAAAAGAAAAAGAAAAAGAAAAAGAAAAAGAAAAAGAAAAAGAAAAAGAAAAAGAAAAAGAAAAAGAAAAAGAAAAAGAAAAAGAAAAAGAAAAAGAAAAAGAAAAAGAAAAAGAAAAAGAAAAAGAAATGAAGTAGGGAAGAGACAAAAGAAAAAAAGGAAAGAAGAAAGGGGAAAAAGAGAACAAAAAAGAGGGAACTATGAGGGAAATATCCACTTGTATTACAGTGAATCTTGCATACAGAAGCAAAAAGATCAGTATGACTCTTCCTCACTACAGATAAATACAAAAGGCTAAGTTCCTGTGCTTTGAAAATGAAGGAACAAAATGGATCTCCAGAATATATTTATTTACTTAGGTTTTATTTTGGCTAACCATACTTAATGTATCTTGCATTGTTTGCTGTTTTGGGGTTTTTTTTAGTTAACTCCTATCTACTGCTTCCTACATAGAGTCTTAGAAATATACAAAATACTAAATTTACAGAAATAATACTATTATTCAATAATGTTGCTGCAAATGACAACTCTTTTGAGGTCATTAAAAAAGAATTAAGCATCTCTGGATGCTATGAATGTTACTTAGAACTGTTAGCTTTTAGTAATACCTAACATTAACAAAGTTCTGGGACAAAGTAGGACAGATTTGCTGAAGAGTGCACAGCAAACGGCTACAAAGATGCTGAGAGGCCAGGAACATCTCTGATGAGGAAAGGCTGAGAGAATTGGGGCTGTTTAGTCTGGAAATGAGCAGCTTGAGGGAGGATGTCATCAATGCTGATCAATATTTAAAGGGTGTGTGTCAGGAGGATGGACACAGGCTTTGTGGACAAAGGGTAATGGGCACAAACTGGAACACAGAAGTTCCACTTAAACATGAGGAGGAACTTCTTTAAGTCTGTTGGAGCCCCTGAACAGGCCGTCCAGAGAGGTGATGGAGTCTCCATCTCCAGAGACATTCCAAGGCCATCTGAGCACATTACTATGCAACCTTCTTTAAGTGACCCCATCTTGGCAGGGAGTTTGGACTCAAAGTTATATTCAGACGTCCCTTCCAACTCCTGCCATTCTGTGACTGCA
This sequence comes from Tricholaema leucomelas, assembly GCA_013400475.1. Taxonomy (NCBI): domain Eukaryota; kingdom Metazoa; phylum Chordata; class Aves; order Piciformes; family Lybiidae; genus Tricholaema lacrymosa; species Tricholaema leucomelas. The sequence continues at coordinate 49,892 of WAAF01008030.1, forward strand.
ATGTCAAAAAATAACTTACAAGTGATGTAGGTTGAACAGCAGTGCAGAAGTAAGCATTATAAACAAGTCCTGTCCTGCTGCATAAAGGGAACATTCTAAGCGGATACAAAAGAAATCAGGACTAGATTCCTCCTCTGCACAGTCCATTTTTTCACAGCTGACCTTCAGATTGCTCAAATATATAGCACCCCCACAGCCTATTCATTTCCCTGTAAAAGCAGATTTCTCAAGTATAAGACATTATGCCTCTGAAGAAAAGTAAATCTTCTTTAGTTAAGAACCAGACAATGGCAAAAAAAAACCCCAAACATTTAAGAGATGGCTTGTGAAGGATGAAATCAAAGCACGAAAAGAGTTTGGCTACAAACTAAAGCAAACCTATATACAGTAACTTCTCATGCATAAGTATGTTGGGAAGCCCTGGTGGTTGGTAACTTTTGAGAACTGTTACTGCTTCCACACAACACACTCTTCCACAAAACTGGTCATTACACATCTTCAAACCAAGAGAGCAGTGCTGAGGGGAAGGACCTGGGGGTGCTGGTTAAACAGAAGCTAAACATGAGCCAGCACTGCCTACTGTCAGCTCAGTGCCAGCCCAGCAGCCTGGGCTGATCCCCAGCAGCATGGGCAGGAGGTGCACGGTGGGGATTCTACCCCTCTGCTGTGCTCTGCTGAGACTCCCTCTGCAGAGCTGGGGCAGCTCTGGAGCCCTCAGCACAACACAGGCGGGCATCTGTCGAGCAGGGCTAGAGAAGGCCACAGCAGTGCGGGCAAGGCCAGAAGCCCTCTGCAGCCTGAGGGAGTTTGGGCTGTTCAGCTTGGAGAAGGCTCCAGGGAGACCTCAGAGCAGCCTTCCAGTACCCAAAGGGTGCTACAGGAGAGCTGGGGAGAGATTTTAACAAAGGCATGGAGTGAAAGGATGAGGGGTAATGGCTTCAATCAAGGAGAAGCGGGACTGTGATATGGTCTTAGGAATGAATTTTTCCTCATGAGGATGGTAAGGCACTGGAACTGGTTACACAGAGATGCTGTGATGGCTCAAGCCTGGAGCTGGTCAAGGTCAGCCTGTTGGTTTTGTTGAATCTGCTTTCTTTTCTACCCCTCTTCTCCAACACTGAAGCAGTAGCTGTTGCTATGCTTCATGCACCATGTTTCACACCTAGATTACACAGAAGCTGAACCTTAGAATTACCTCCTTCCAGCAGCAACATCTTGCTAGGTGTCTGACCCTGGCTGGCATGATCACTGGCTCTTTGGTTAGGTTTGCTGCTGGCAGCTGGGAAGCTGGCCAAGAGCCTGTGAGAGATCTGTGCATGCAGGGTTAATGGAGTCACTGTCCCTGGAGGTGTTCAAGAAAATACTGGATGAGGCACTTGGAGCTATGGTCTAGTTGATTGGATAGGGCTGAACTTGGTTGGATAGGTTGTACTGGATGGATAGATTGGATTGGTTGGACTGGATGATCTTGGAGGTCTTTTCCAACCTGGTTGACTCTACAATTCTATGAGATCTTGCACAACCTGGGCTAGTGAAAGGTGTCCCTGCCCATGGCAGGGGGTTTGGAACTAGATGATCTTTAAGGACCCTTCCATCCCAAACGACTGTGGTTCTACAATTTCAGAGCTACCCTGGTGAAAATGCTGATCTCTTTCAGTGCCCCTTCTTAGGGTTACCTAGGCATCATCCTTTGGGGATAGAAAGAAGTTTTTAAGTTTTATACCTCAAAAAAGCATAGTATCACATTGAAATGATCCTCTTTTTTGATGATATTAATACTGCATGACACATGGTCTTCTATGCGATTCACTGTGGGGGGGGGAAATTATCTTTTTCAGATTATGGACAATGAAGAATTTATTTTCATAAAGCTGTCAGAAGGCCCAGAAACTTCATCTTCTGCTTTAGTAAGAGCAGTAGAAATAAAAAAGCACGACGGACCTTTTCAAATATCATTAGTACTCAGTGTTCTATTCCACAAGACAGAGCAAGCTGCCTAACACTACAGATGGGTGAACTGCACTATCTTGAGGGGAAAATGCAAAAAAAACGCCAGAAACAACAGAAAACCATGTTTCCCTATCAATACCCACAGGTTTTGTTTAACTAAACCATGGTGGTGAAAAGAATATCAACTATGAGACACTGGCCAGGGTGTCAGGAGAAAGGAGTGTTATTTTCAGGCTTGCCACAGATTTTTTGCTTAGCTGGTGTAAGGAGCTAAATTTCACTGCACCTGTTACTGCACCCTGGGTACCACGACTTGTAAAACGTAGTTTTGTTCCCTCTTCCTTCGAGAATCCTCTCAGAAATGGGACTACAGTCTTCAATTACCTTAAGCACAGTGAATTCTCCAAGCTTGACTGTACTCTGCCTTCAAATTTTCCATAAAGTAAAATGATTCAAAAACAAAAACACCCTGCCCCCCCCCAAAAAAACCCAAAACAAACAAAAAAACCCAAAACACAAACAAACACAAAACTTTGAAATAAAGTGATTCAGTTTCAGACATGCAAACTTTAAATTGAAATGGTCTGGGCCCAGCAGAATCATAGAATGGTTTAGGTTGGAAGGGACCTCAAGGATCATCCAGCTCCAACCCCCTGCCATAGGCAGGGACACCTCCCACTAGAGCAGGCTGCTCAAGGCCTCATCCAGCCTGGCCTTAAACACCTCCAGGGAGGAAGCATCCACAACCTCCCTGAGCAACCTGTGCCAGTGTCTCACCACCCTCACTGTAAAGAACTTCCTCCTAACATCCAGTCTAAATCTCCCCTCTTCCAGCTTAAACCCATTCTCCTTCGTCCTGACATTACTAGACCTTGTCAATAGTCCCTCCCCAGCCTTCCTGTAGGCTCCCTTCAGATACTGGAAAGCCACTCTAAGGTCTCCTCGAAGCCTTCTCCAGGCTGAAGAGCCCCAACTCTCTCAGCCTGTCCTCATAGCAGAGCTGCTCCAGCCCTCTGAGCATCTTCGTGGCTCTCCTCTGTCAAAGAACTCCATCATGTCAAGAACTCCATCATGTCAAAGAACTGGTCAGAAAGACAGAGTGGTCACAGACTGTTTTGTTTAAATCTCAGCATTTCTGCATATTTTTATTTTAGCAAAAAAAAAAAAAAAAAAAAAAAAAAAAAGANAAAAAAAAAGACTTGCAAAGATCTGAACAGTGCTGCCAGAAGTTAAAGTATTTTAATCCAGACATGCTGACAGTGGGAAGAGCAATTTGTCTCCTGGTGGCATCCTCTGACGGCAGTAGACTTTGCCTGTAAAATGACCTCTTCTAGATCAGAGAGACACTTGAGTATGTACAGTGTGGATGTCATCCACAAAAGATAGCACACTGAAGACAGCAAAGGTTCCTAAACACAACCTCTTCCTGGGTCTGTTATAATCACAGAATCTCAAAACGTTAGGGGTTGGAAGGAACCTTGAAAGATCATAGAATCATAGAATTGTCTGGGTGTTGCGGAGGGGGATTCTGCCACCTACGCCGGTTTGTGGTGAAGGGGAGAAATCAATAGGTGCAAGATAGGTTTTATAAAAAATGTATTTATTAAACTCAATATTCTTAACTCTCGTCACCCCCAACCACTATATTAAATAGAATTCTAATCACGGTTACGAAGACCTTATTGGAATAATCACAAACGGCTTATTAATAACTATATTACAATTACTAGCACACAGCTATTAAACAGAGAGAGTTTTCCCTGTGGCTACTGCTGCTTGGGATCTATATACTATTTGCCCAGCAGGGTGGGCTGAAAGCTTTCTGCTCTGTGGCAGGCACAACAGAAATTAGAGAGATATTTACTCATGATTCTAATTTAATATAAATCACTCTCCGGGCTACGTCACAGCCTCTGTAAAGTGTCCAGCTCCTCAGGGTCTCCATCCGTGGACTCCAAGGCTGGAATACTCCCAGCTTCAGGGGCAACAGTCTCCAACCGTCTCCTGCTGGGTCCCTCTGGCTGCTGTGTCCAGGGAACTCATAGGCAGGATTTGCAGGTGCAGAGGAAATACAATCCCGGGCAGACAAGTGGGTCTGCTCCTGGTAACTCGTGGCAATGGCACACACCAGGCAATACAGCAGTGGGCATGCAGTGGGATGCACGGCTGCACCGGGAGTCTGAGCCCCATAATGACAGGCTTAAGTGAGCTCTGAAAGTAAATACGCAGGCTACTGAGCGAGTCAATGCACACATGGGTGAGTGAGCTCGTGAGCAAATGCACCTAGCACACAAATGCACTGGTGAGTGAATGCACTGGCACGTGAGCCTGTGCATGTCTACTTATTAACTGTGGGCTGAGATCAATGAATAGAATAGAATAGAATAGAATAGAATAGAATAGAATAGAATAGAATAGAAT
>WAAF01008030.1:54722-66819 GCA_013400475.1 Tricholaema leucomelas
TGAGCTGAGCATGTGGGGGCTTACACAACCTCAAGCCTGAGCAGGCCAGACTCCACAGCACCAGGCCCGCTGTGCCCCTCTGTGCTGGCCATGTGCTCACCCCTGACTATAAACAGAAAAAAACATGTCTAGGCAGGGCAAGGCATATACAAGTCTGCCTATGGGCCCTCCACGACACTGGGCTGGAAGTGACCTCAAGGATCATCTAGACCCAATCTCCCTGCCATGGGCAAGAACAACTCACACAAGATCAGGTTGCCCAGAGCTCAATCCAGCCTGGCCTGAAAGACCTGCAGGGATGGGGCTTGATCTAGTTCAACCCACCTGCCAGAGCAGGATCAACGAGAGTAGAAATCTGACAGGCTTGTTCATGTCACTCATTCAACCGAACACAGATCTCTTAATCGCCTTTTTCTCTCTCCAGAGCCCTGGCTTTCTTCCAAAAGAGCAACACATCTTCCTCTTCATCAAAGCTATCCAAAGCCACCAACCCTAGAAGGCAGCACAGCTCTCCATGCTGATTATTCATGGTCAGTCAAAGACCACACATCTTAACTCTTCCTTTTGAGCTGATAAGCAGAGCATCGATCTTACCTCTGCATCTGGACAGGTTGCATAGAATTCTTCTTCAAAACCAAGGATTTCCTGGCCTCCTCCAGTGACTTTCCCTTAAGTTTTGCTTCTATCACTTTCCATCACCACCTTCTCCTTCTTCTAGCTTTACATATTGCTATCACACAACAAAGTAGGTTCCTATCTTTCATCACACAAGGGACAGTAGCCATGCCCATCCATGCTCTCCTTCATCAGTGGAAATCACACTCTATGGTTTCCAACCTTTTAACTTCATCCTCCATTTATGCAGTCTGATTTTTACCTCCTCTGAAGAAGCAGCTTTATTCAGAACTGGATTCTTTATTCCTCTTCCTATCACACAGCAGCTACGAGGTATCACACAAGGCCAGTTGCCTTACTACTATTAGTCTGTCCTCACCATCTTTCTCTGTGAGGTCCCATGCAGCACATTGCACATGATAGGTGATGGAGTTTGTAAATCCCATAGTTATACTTCATAAGTCTAGAAGCATGTACTGTCATGCCATTAGCACAGCATAATCATTTAATGTAACAGCTTTAGGCTTAATTGCCCCTCAAGTAAGAGAAGAACTCTTCTGGAAACTGTAGTTAGATAGGTCAGCACTGAACTATTTTGGGAGAAGATTCTGCAAGAGCAGAGGAGTTGTGAGCCCTAACTGAATGGCTTATTTTACATGATTCCAGCTAAGATTATCCAAGACCTGGATAACAATCAATTTGCAGCAGCACTGCATTAATTTCACGTGGCAAAATGGTAAACCACAATGCATGATGTACTGCACAGCTGAAGGACAAGTGACTCTTAACTGCTCAATAATCCAGCTACTTCTGCGATCATCTTCTTTGTCACACTTTAATGCTTAATCTTCGGATCACTGGCTACTACAGCAATTCTCAGTCTGTGAAATATCAAGATATATGCACATTTTGGGAAAAAAAAAAAGGCAATATTGGGAGAGAATACTAAATAAAGGACCAGAAACGATTAATTGAATTCAGAACTTAGGCAGCGGGAGATAGAATCCAGGAGGCTCCATCTCAGCACAAAGAGAAACTTTGTTGATGTGAGGGTGCTGGAGGCCCAGAGTAGGCTGCCCAGAGAGGTTGTGGGGTTTCCTTTTCCGGAGAGATTTCAAACACCCTGGCTACTGTGATCCTTGGGAAGCTGCTCTGGGTGGCCTGCCTTAGGAAGGCGGTTGGATTGGATGACCTGCAGACGTCCCCTCCAACATCCATCATGCTGGGATTCCATGCAAAGCTCAGAGTAAGTGGGAAGAAAGTTACTGACATTTTGCCAGCATTAAGGGTTGGTCAACTGATTGATTTCTAGACATCTCTTACTGCAGTATGAATGTTCTTTCATCATCAACCTGGATACTAGCAGCAAGAAATTATTTTACTTTTCATCATAAACACTCTGCTTTGGCCTACTGTTCACTTGATGCATTAGACTGAAATCTTTGTTCTTAGTGTTTGATTTTTTGTCAGAAGGATGTGTCAGTTTTCCAAGTAAAACAACAGAGCTAGTTTATGAGAAAAAAAGGCTTTGTGGTATCCCAGAATCCCAGCATGGTCATGGTTAGAAGAGACCTCTGGAGATCATCCAATCCAACCTCCCCTGCTAAAGCAGGGCACCAAAAGCAGCTTGCCCAGGATTGCAACAGTCAGGGGAGGTTGGAACCATTCCAGAGAAGGAGACTCCACAACCCTTCTGGTTAGCTTACTCCTATAGCTATATTTCATGTTGCCATCCCTAGAGGTGTTGAAGAAAAGACTAGATGAGGCACTTAGTGCCACGATGTAGTTGATAGGGCTGGGTGATTGGACTGGATGAGCTTGGAGGTCTCTTCCAAGCTGCTTGATTCTATAATTCTATGTATTGAAATTTTCACTGTAAATATTTAATCCATATCCAAGAGGAAGTCAAAATACAAATATTTTAGTTTGCTAACTCAAAAAAGATCTAGTAAACTCTATGAAGCACTTGGTTTTTCAATTAGGGACTTGAAATTTGACTGGGATTTAACTCCTCCTATTCCTGTAAGATTTTACCCAGAAATGGCCAACATATAAACCTCCAAAAATTTACAATTTGCATGTTATCTCCTGACTCTTGATAAATTTTACCAGCCAAAGTATACAAAGATTTAATGAAGCAAGTGACTACTATGCAGATGAAGGCTTCCAGTTGCTCAGATCAGGTCTAGACACAGGAATGAAACAGAGAGACCATCCTGCTGTGTAATCACGGTGTCTCTACATCAAAAAAACACGTGGCAGAAGAAAACTGTTCAATATAAATCCAGTAAGAGAGGAAAGGAGAGAGTGAGAGGGAAAATAGACAATCATTTGGCTGTGGATGTCAGGACACAAAACAGAAGTCCTGAAACTGGCTGGAGGGAATGGAAGACAGAAAAAGCCCCAGGCATTTACTTCTAAACCAGTATTGAACAGCCCAGAAACAAACTCTGAAAGACTATAGCTCCATAAACTGTCCACAATGAGACTCTGCGGCAAGAATAGTGATGCTCCAATTCATCCTCCACCCAAAATGCTGATTTTATTGATATTCACACCCTTCATGTCCCATACATTAATAAAGCAGAACTGGGACCACTTCTCCAGACAAATTATCACCTTCTGCTGTAAGCAATAAAGATGTATATGCCCTTCATAAACAGGTAGGGAAAACGCCTACATGTGTTTGCAAAGCTACCCATTCTGTAAGACAAACAGTGAGCAGTATTGTAAACTGAAGCATCATTAAGCCAAAACATCTCAGTTTAAGTAAATTAGCCTCTTTCTTTCTGTTATTTCTGAAGATACACATGAAATTTTGTGTTCCTAAACAGGCCAGTGTATGGCAAGTACAACAGTATTTATCCATGAAAACAGTATTTATTCATGACACTCAAAAGAAGGACACTAAGATGTGTGGCCTGGTTGACAGGCTGCAGGGAAAGGATGGTATCCAGAAGGACCTGAATAGGCTGGAGAGGTGGGCCAAAGACAGCCTCATGAAGTTCAGCAAGGCCAAGGACAAGGTCCTGCAGCTGTGTCAGAGCAATCTCAAGCACAAATCCAGGCTGAGTGAGGCTCAAGAGCAGTCTGGAGGAGAAGGCTTTGGGGGTGACAAACTACTCAGAGGCCAGCAACGGTCACTGGCAGCCCAGCAGGCAGCTGTGTGCTGGGCTGAATCCAAAGCAGGGAGAAAGCAGCAGCACAGAGAGGGGATTCTGCCCCTTGCTCTGCTCTGCTCAGACCCCACCTGCGGCACTGCCTCCAGTTCCGGGGCCCCCAGCACAAGAAGGACCTGGAGATGCTGGAGAGGGACCAGGGAAGGCCATAAAGGTGATCATAGGGCTGGAGAACCTCCCCTGTGGGGACAGGCTGAGAGAGTTGGTGCTGTTGAGCCTGGAGAAGAGAAAGCTCCAGGAGACCTTAGAGCGGCATTCTAGCCCCCTTCAGATACTACAAGAGAGCTGGGGAAGGATTCTGACAGTGATTAGTAGTGACAGGACTAGGGGCAATGGCTTTAAGCTGGAAGAAGGGCGAATGAGACTGGAGATCAGGAAAAAACTCTTTGCAGTAAGGGTGGACAGACACTGGCACAGGTTGCCTGGAAAGGTTGTGGATGCTCCCTCCTCCCTGGAGGTGTTCAATGCCATATTGGACAAGGCCCTGAGCTGCCTGGGCTGCTGGAAGGTGTCCCTACCCATGGCAGGGGGCTGGAACTGGATAATCTTTAAAATCCCTTCCAACCTGAACCATTCTATGATTCTATGAGTCTATGACACCATCTTGAACTATTAGTCAGCAAATCTATGTCAGGTTAACAATATCCACAACTTTACTTCAAAATACTGTTACTATTTCATTATCAGCTCAGAACATGGATAAATACTGTACTGCTTACTCTGCGAAGGTAAAGATGTAAAGATAGTCTTGCTCCAGGAAAAATAAATCCTATCTTATAAATCGCAGTCAAAACTTCTATTGCACACAAAATTAGTTAGAAGAAAGACCACACTATTTACTGTATAATGTCAGTAAATGCACAGACACAAAGTAGTGTGGTAGAACATTCTAGAAGAGAGGAGAAAAATGTGGTTATATGTGATTCTTCCTAATTCTCAACGACTTGTTTTGCTACCTGAACATTCATTGAACTGATCATATTCAGTATTACTTCTTAACTCAATTTTTAAAATTAAATACATTTAAGAGATACACCAGATGGAGTTACTTTTAAATAACAGAACACCACATCTTATACAGAATACACACAAGATTTTATCAAACTCCATGCATGCACTGATCTGTAGGGTCATGTCTCTCCCCATCCATAAAGTCAGGATCACAAGTCTTGCAAGACATCACCAGAGTGTGAGAAAATCAAAAAAGAACATTCCAAAACTTCAAAAATCCCAGCACAACAACCTAAACAACTTTTCTACATGTCAAAATCTTTCACAGTCAATCTACTTTCCTAGAAGGTTTGGAGGCTTCTACTCCCAGTACAGAAATTCAAAACAGTAAGAACTTCCCATCAAATCTGTTGCTGAACTGGATTAAAATGGTACACTTTCTGAACTTTAGACTTGTATTACTCCATAAGAAGAAAGCTGAGCAGAAAAGTGATTAATTGTACTATTTGATTGGAAAAAAAGCTAAAGAAACCTTTCCTGGTAAGATGGTGTAGAGGAGGTTTGGAGTGCTGCAAGTGCCAGGGGCTTAGAGAACACTGGGACATATCATTTAGCAGAGATCCATCCACTCCCCAGGGATGTCAGTCTGCACACCTTTTAGTATCATAGAATTGTTCCAGTTGGAAAAGGCCTCTAGGATCATTGAGACCAAGCCAACACCGCCATGGCCACTAAACCACATCCTTCAGTTTCCTGAACATCTTTCAGGGATCATGACTCCACCACCTCCCTTCTCAGTCTCTTCCAATGTCTGACTGCTCTTGTAGGAAAGAAGTTGCTTCCAATACAAGCAAGCACCAAGTTCTTTCAAATAGGATTAAACACAGATCTACTCCCAAACCCAGCACTTGCAGCTATACCTCAACAGCAACTTCATTAAAAAAAATCAAACCAAAGTCCATTTCAACAACCACTATTTGAATCAAATGTCTTCTGACCCTACCTCAGAACAAGTCACATATAAAATTGATAACTGCTATCTTCTCTTTATATTCTGCTTTCTCAGGTGAACTTACAGCAATGAAACCTCCCACACTGACAAGCAGTATTATCCACAAATACAGATGCTGAATGTCACCACAGTATGTACCTCATATTTTTGTCACTGAGTACTGTTAGATAGGAACAGCACAGACTTCATTTCACTAAGCACATGGTGCAGCAAGGATATTTCTCCAGGTTCTACACAGCTTTTATATGACTATGTCAACTGTAATTCTTACTAATCTTTTTATTTTAAGAATTATCACCTGTCTCTAATAAGTTTCTTAGTTCAAAGTCTTTTAATAAGGATCTCCAGCAGAAAAACAAATATACAACAGTTACATCAAACTAAATCACATTGCAAATCAACCTGTAAGGCAACTGAAATACTACTGTCTTTGAGGAACAGTCAATATTACTCCTTTTTCATCATACCATAAATTACTGGATTCAGAGAAAATAGTAAGCTGAATCAAAGAACAGTTTAGGCTGGGAAAGACCTTTAAGACCACAGAATCCAATAATTAACACTATCAAGACCACTGCTAAACCATGTCTGTCAGAACCACATCTTCATGCCTTCTAAGACCCTTCAGAGATGAGGATTCTGCCATTTCCTTGGGCAGCCTATTTCAGGCCTTGAAAAGTCTTTTGGAAAAGAAATCATTCCTCTTGTCCAACCTAAACCTCCCCAGTGCCCAGCCTGAGGCCATTTATTTTTGTCCTATCTCTCGCTTCTTGGGAGAAGAGACCAACTCCTACCTGGCTCCAAGCTCCTCTCAGGTAATTGTAGAGCAATGAGGTCTCTCCTCAGCATCCTCTTCTCCACACTAAACACCTCCAGTTCCCTCAGCAGCTCTTCTCCAGACCCTTCATCAACTTTGTTGCCCTTCGCTATACCTGCTACAGCCCCTCAGTGTCCTTTTTGGAGTTAAGGGGTCCAAAACTGAACCTAGTAATCAAGGTATTCCTCAGTGCAGAGTATCTAGGCACAGTCACTGCTCTACTACTGCTGGCCATACCATTGCTGATCCAAGCCAAGATGCTGGTGGCCTTCTTGGCCACCTAGGCACACTGATGGCTCATGTTTATCTGCTGTCAACCAACACCCCCAGGGCCTTTTCTGCTGGGCAGTTTCNAATTACAATAGGCATTAAATTATATTTAATAAAGTATATTTAACAAATTACGTTCGATAAATTGTATTTACTAAATTGTATTTAATGCTTCTACATTTTAATATCTTTTTATTTATCAGAAGCAAGCAGCAGTCTAAAACCACAGCGCTGTTGAGTACAACTCTTGTCTTTCACAGCTAAATGAGCAATTAAAATTAATCACTATCCAAAAAAAGAAAAAAAAAAAAAAAAAAAAANCAGTCACTCTAACCCACACCTGAAGTGTTCATGGAGCTGTTGTGAGGCAGGTGCAGGGCCCGAGCACTCAGGCTTAAGTCTGAAACAGTACTTCTACAGTGCTGTAAAATTAAAATATAATCAGCAATAAAAAAGGAAAGCCACATGCAGTTTCTAAACCCACAAGACATAAGAAATTAATTATGATTTTCCCTGAATGTCACACATCTTATATTAACATTTATAAAATTGAAGATTTGTACCCATCTAGACAGTTAAGAGGCATCTGTCTGACTTTACACACTCATCAATATCCTTGCATAAGCACAGCCTGAGACAGTTTAGAAAGCAAGAGTTTTAACATGAAAAACTAGAGAAAAAGTGGCTGATAAACAAGTTTTTGCCTAGCTGTGACTGTAAAATGATCGCACCACGAAACTGCTACCATGAAGAAGCAGAAGCAAGGTAAAAAAAAAAAACAACCCAAACATCTACTTTTGGGTAAGCTCTCAACCTCTTGATAAAAGCACATAAAGAGACGTGAAAAACGTATTCCAAAAATATTAATTGGTAACATGTCAAAGTAACAAATACTCATTTTTATTGTCTTTGGTGGTTAAAGATTATTTTAGATTCAAGCTCTTGTCAATCTTGTCATAGCCTTCCCTTGAAATCTGATATAGGTAAGGTTAGAAGTGAGACATTAATTTCCAGCAGAAAAACGTTAGAGGGAAGGGAGGTGTTTGAACATTTCAGGCAGAATCTTGCATACAGTTTTTATTTAAAACTTCCTCCACTCTCTTGTCTGCATACCTGCATGAAACTGCATTTAAAAAAAGGTAATTATATGTACAGAAAACCTCAGAGGACACCACAGGCAGAGAAGATGAACATAAGGTATGGAATGCTGGATGCGGGGGGAAATAATGTGAATCAAAATATTGCTGAAAGTTGTCATTTTAAGAAGAGATCTGTTTCAAAATGTGGCAAGAGAGATAAATATTGATCTAGCATGGTGAAAACAAATACAATAAACAAAATACAAGGAGTGTCAACATCAATAAAATGATCAAATTAATGACACTCTTCTAACACTGCTCATATAACCAAAGCCAGTAAATTATTAATTCAACATGAGTCATTAATTAATAAATATTTTAATCAGTTGTTAGTAGTAACTGTTGTATAACAGCAACACTGTGCCATTAAAATGGAATACCAGAATCAGCTGTTTTTATCATCAGCTGCTATCAGCTGAATACTAGCATTCAGACAGTCCTAAATTCAGTATAAATATCACTGTTCACAAACCAGGGCTGTCAAGTCTTGAAAATCCTGTAGCTCATCTCAACCATGCGTGATGTGGAACGTGAATATTCCACATGAGTAGCTTCTGCATTTCATGGGAAAACCTCCTGCTATCAGCATTCAGGAAGTGATTCCAGAAGACTCAATCATATTACTCCCAATGCTGGAGGAAGAGTGGAGATTCAAAACACAGGCTCAGACATCAAGGGTCAGCACAAACTCAATCACCTGTGCACTGAAGCACCCTCGACATCTTCTGCCTGTATTTTTTAAGTGATTTTGAGAGTAAAGAGAAAACTTACTTATTAGCTAAGTACATGTGATCTCGCAAAAAGACTGAAAATGGCAGTGAGTAGCTCCTAGAAAATAAACTTGATAAATAATAAATAATNTTGTTTTCCCTCATGTATCAGCAATTATTTACACCCAAGCTTCATTATCTGTTCTACCATGCAAAGTAACGTGAAGTCTCACTGCCTTTGGCATAATAGAGATGGAGGCTGTATCACACTATACATAACAGGTTAAGCTATCTGAGCCAATCACTCCCTTTCCTAGGAGGATTAGCACTGCAATATGGTACAACAAATGGTTGTGAATAAGCAAGATGGTGCACCTGGAATTCCTCAAAAATAATCATTCAACTGCACAGCCTCAAAAAACCCCAGGTTGACTCTTCAAGTGCTGCTGAGGGGAAATTCAATTTGCAAGCTCAGAAACAAAGAAAACGTAAAAAGAAAACCACTTAGGCTTTGACACGTTAAAAAACAATGTTTTCTGAGTTAAAAAATTAAGTTAATCAACACACAGAGGAAAAAAACCCCAAATCCATAAGCTCAAAAATAAAGAAAACTTAAAGAAACACTTATGCTTTGACATGTTAAAAACAGTATTTTCCAAGTTTAAAAATAATCGATGTGTAAGGGGTTTTGATTGTTCTGTTTTGATAATGTCCTCTCTAAAGAAATAGCAAAAAATGGAACAACACAGTTTTCCTAATGAGGTATTTCACCATACGAAGTGTACTTTCACTGATTAATTTTATGTAGTAGATACATTTTTTTTGGTAAAAATTTTCTCTTTAATAAACATATCCTGTGCAACTCAACTTTTCTCCAAAAGGAGCACAAAAACTAATTGCCCAGAATGGGTGATAAAGACAAAAAAAAGGCAACACCATTTATTAATTTTGTATAAGTTATCTGCCACCCTAGAGATTCCTTCGAGAGGAAGAACACGTCTGAATTTCACCACACACTGCCACAGGCAGAAAGTGAGGGAAAACTAAACAAGCACGTCCTGAAGGGAGAGAAAATGCCTGCAGCAGCAAATGACCTACTACCTACCTCACTCTCAGATTATTTTTGATGTTGTAATTTGTTAATTTGGAAGAATGGGCGGGAGTAGGGAAGAAAACTACCCACAGTTTTGAGTTTATTCTGGCAGAATTATTAAACTTTTAGAAGTTTTTTATCAAAAGTGACATATATCACTCAGAATGTCAGTGTGTTTCCAAAAGATCATAAACCTGGGTAAAGCTGCATGACAAGGTCTTGTTGTATCTATTTCCCTAATACCTTACCACGTGAAGAAGCGACATGCTCTGTTAGAACACCACCAAAATATTTAAGGATGAAGCATATCAATTTTTTATTTGCGTTTCTATGCATTATAGTTAACATTTTCCATCTCGATGCACAGTAAGCAAAAGATAATTTTATTCAAATATGCATTTCATGGTATGAATAAGGAAGTGTTCATCTCCCTGTTGAATTGGTAAGTCTTTTAAGTAATGATTCATTTGAAAAATCAACAGGGTATTGGCAATTTAGTGTAGTATTAAATACATACACATATCCTGCTTATACTGACACAGAGGTTGTACTGTTTCTATCTTATCTATATGATAAAGAATATAACTTACACACTATGATGCCTTAAGGTTACATAGGTGAGAGTTTCACCATCTAGACACCTAATAAGACAAAAGCCAACTTTAATTTTTTTAAACACGCACAAAAAGGACAATTTAAATATTATTTTAATAAGTATCAAAAGACCATTTACATATTTTTAAACAGGCATCGAAAATCAGTTTAAATATTTTTAAATGGGTATTAAATACTTGTAAATGTGAGTTAATTCTATTAAAAGATATAAAAAATACTGGCCCATATTTCTCAGTCCTGAATTAGAATACTCCTGACTGAACAGATAAAGTGTTCAGAACTGATTTTTTTACCACAGCAAAATGAAGGTAGTGATTTTAGGTTAACACATCAGCTAACTGACAACTAACACATCACCATGTGGCCCATGACACCAAGTTAAGATTATCCCTTTAAAACAGTATTTCATGAGGAGTTAAAAGTCTTAGCACCATCCTACACAGCATACTACATCCTCTTAATGTATGAATGCAATCACTAACAAGATCAGCAAAACAATGGAATTACGGGATTTATTTTAAACCCTCCTTTCCATGCCCAGAGAAGCACACTTGTAAGATAAACATAGTTTACTACACTCAAAATCAACCAAACCAGCAAAGTTCCCATCCTAAACTGTATCATCCTGTGAAGGTAGTGGTGGGTTGGGCAAAATGAGGTTCTGCCGCAACTTCACTCACTCAACCATCCCCATCTTGTAACCTGAGATATATCTGCTCTACAGCAGATCAACTGAGTAAGAAGATACTCAGACAAAAATAATCACAGTTAAGACACACCCACAAAGCCAAAATAAAACTGCATTACAACTTTGTTTTCTTCTGAAGAGGATTCTTAACAGTGACCTGCACAGGATAAAAGCCAAGTCACAAATGACCACACTGTCTCCAAGCACTATCATTCCAGAATGTATTTACCCATTGCTCTTACAAATGCTACACAAAACTAAAACACACAATATACTGCCTTACAGCAGTCCTCCCTGTACCTGGAAGAGACCTGCAAGAAAGCTGCAGAGGGACTTTTGATACGGGCTTGGACAGACAGGATGAGGGGCAATAGGTCTGAACTGGAAAATGGGAGATCGAGATTGGAGATAAGAAACAAATTCTTGACAGTGAGGATGGGGAGACACTGGAGCAGGCTGCCCAAGGAGGCTGTGGAAGCCCCTTCCATGGAGGTGCTCAAGGCTCAGATAGATGGGGCCTTCAAGCAACCTGCTCCAGTGGAACTGTCCCTGCCCATGGCAGGAGGTGGAACTGGGTAATCTTTAAGGTCCCTTTCAACTCAAACCATTCTACAGCTCTATGTACCACAACAGAAAGAGCCTCATTACAATTCCTGAGCAATTAAAAGGTCACAGTCCCACAACTTCCCACATCCAGATCCTCAAATCTTCTGCACACAGGAACAAGAGAATGCTGCTGAACTGAGTTGATAATTTCTTGATCAGTTTTGTAAAAGCTCTGCAAACAGGATGTGACCTGCCAAATAAACTCCTCTCTTTGGGTAGCTAAAAATCTCATTCTGATATAACCCTTTAAAAGATATAGTGCTGTGTGTGATGTTTTTGGTGTTTCCCAGCAGCTCTGCTCTTAGGCGTGTGTGCATCTACGTGCTGCACCTTCACTGCAATACTCTCCAGTCGTGCATCGATGTCCAAACAGGCTTCCCTTTCCTCTGCCAACCATGCTTT
>WAAF01008032.1:3440-14932 GCA_013400475.1 Tricholaema leucomelas
CCCCCCCCCCCCCCTACTCCCTACTCTTCCTCCCCTGCCAACTTCAACCTCAAGCTCTCACCGAGGTCACCCTCCAGGCTTTTGCTAGGGAGGGTAAAAGGCTCAAAGCCAACATCTAAACCAGCTCCAGCACTGTGCTCGACCTCCCAACAGCATCAGCATCATCACCACACCTCCACATCTGTCTCCCTTCCCACCCCCTGCCTNAGCCTGGGGTGGGAGCTTGGCCCCACCACTGCCTGCTCCAAGAGCTTTGGGCTGCTGTAGTGAACCTTTGGAAGAGCTTCCCTCAAGGTCCCAACCTCTGCTCCAGCTTCCTGCTCCTTGGGAAGCTTCCTCTGTTCCCAGGGACCCTTCTTCAAGGTATCACCAAGGTTCCTCTTCCTCCACTCCAGGGATCTCTCCATCCTCCTCTTCTCCAAGGTTCCTCTTCCTCCAGTCCCAGGATCTCTCCATCCTCTTCTTCTCCAAGGTTCCTCTTCTTCCATTCCCAGGACCTCTCCATCTTCTCCAAGGTGTCACCAAGGTTCCTCTTCCTCCCCAGGATCTCTCCATCCTCTTCTCCAAGATTCCTCTTCCTCCAGTCCCAGGATCTCTTCTCCAAGGTGTCACCAAGGTTGTTCCTCCTCCACTCCTAGGACCTCTCCATCTTCTCCAAGGTGTCACCAAGGTTCCTCTTCCTCCATTCTCAGGAACCCTTCTCCAAGTTGTCCCCAAGGTTCCCCTTCCTCCACTCCAGGGACCTCTCCATCCTCTTCTCCTCCAACGTTCCCCTTCCTCCACTCCCAGGATCTCTTCATCCTCTTCTCCTCCAAGGTTCCTTTTCCTCCACTCCCAGGACCTCTCCATCTTCTCCAAGGTACCACCAAGGTTCCCCTTCCTCCACTCCCAGGATCTCTTCATCCTATTCTCTTCCAAGGTTCCTCTTCCTCCACTCCCAGGACCTCTCCATATTCTCCAAGGTACCACCAAGGTTCCTCTTCCTCCACTCCCAGGATGTCCTCATCCTCTTCTCCTCCAGGGTGTCCCCAGGCTGCCTGCTCCAGCTGGACCATGCCCACCACAGATCCTGGGGCACTCCATGCCAGGAGAAACCTCTCAAAGCCTCTTCTGGGGTCTCCAGGAGGGGTGGGTTGGTTCTTCTCACTCCTCCTCCACAAGACCCAGCTCAGACCTTGGGCATCTCCCAACCTCTGCCCGCTCAGCTCCCATCCCTCACCCCAATCCCTGCTCCCCTCCTTCCGCCGCCCCCCGCGGTGGAGCTGCCTGCAGGAGGGTGCAGAGCACAGATCAGCTCTGCTCCAACACTGCATTCCCCACTCGGTTTTGGCTTTGGGAGGTGCCAAGCTGAGGATTTGGAGGGGTGGGGGCCTGGGGGGGGAGGGCACACAGAGCGCCCCCCGCAGGAGCTCAGAACCTGTGCACCGTCGCCTCCCGCTCCTTGCGCTTCAGCTCCTCCCTGTAGCAGTAGGAGCAGAAATTCCCAGTTTCAGGATGTCCATAGAAGCTGCAGTTGGGCTGCTTGCATTTGGGCTGCTGGATGCTGTAGAGGGCTCGAGGTTTGCTCCGTTCTGGGGTCCCCCCAAGCCCTTCCTGCTCCCCCAGGGGATCCCTGAAGCCGTTGCTGGGATGCGGCGGCGGGAGGCGAGCGGCTGCCTGGCATTCCAGAGGGAAGGGGGGATGGGTGTCCATGTCCGTGGGGGAGAGCCTTGCCAGCTGCTGGGAAGGGCTGGGTTGGTAGGGGTTGGGTCTTGCCTGCCCACAGTGCCTGGGCAAGGTGGCATAGGGAGGGAGGTTGGTGCAGGAACCACCCCCGGCCACCTGCCGCCGGCTCTCGGGGTAGCCTGGGGGGTGAGATCCTTCCACACTGCCCCCCAAGGAGGGTCTGGGAAAGGTGAAAACTCCAGAATATCCCGAGGGAAAAGCTGAGATTTTGGCCCCTAGGGCCAGCTCCGGGCTCTGGAGGCTGTAGGCAGGGGCAGGCTGGGGGTAGGTGGCAGTGCCCATCCCCTCCTCAGCCTTCTGGGCGCCGCTCTCCAGCTCCGCTCTCTTGGCTGGAGTCAGGTTGCTCAGAGCCTTCTTCTCGGCCTCCTTCTGCTTCTGCTCGGCCAGGAAACGTTCCTCAGCATCCAGGAGGTACCTCTGGATCATCTCCTCCTGGTACTGGTGCCTGGTGCTGGTCTTGAGGTGCCCAGCAAAGATGAACTTGCGCTCGCCCTGCATGGCCGCGCGCAGGATGCTGAGGCTCAGCCTGACGTCGTTGCTGTACTTGGAAGGGTCTGAAGGCTTCTCCAGGCCTCCTTTGGCCTGGCAGCTGCTCCTGTCTGCTAGGGGGGACAGATCCCCTTGGGGGGCTTCTTCTTTGCTGCCTTTCCTGGATTTGGTGGAGCTCTTCAGCTTCTTCTTCTCCAGGCTGTCTCCCTGCCCGTTGCTCAGCCCTGCTCGGCTGCCTTTGGGGTGCATCAACCCTCCCATGTTCTTCTTCAGCTTGCTGCCCAGGGTCTTGCCAAAGCTGCCCAGCTTGTTGGCCACTGAGTCTGCTCTCTTCTTCTCCTTCTCCTTCTCCCTCTCCTTCTTTGGTTTCTCCTTCTCCTTGCAGGCTCTGCTGCCGCCGTTGCTGGCGGAGCTGCTGCAGACAGACTCCTTGTCCGACTCCCCTGACTCTGCAGCTGAGCGAACCTCATCCCCTGCAGAGGCTGTGGGGGACTCAGGCTGGGCCAAAGGAGCCTGTGGGGGAAGCAGAGGTGGACATCAGTGGTGTCCCCCAGGGATCAGTGCTGGGCAAAGGCCTGCTCAAAGGCTTTAGTGATGATCTGGAGCAGGGGATTGAGTCCCGCAGCAGTGAGTGTGCAGCTGGCACCAAGCTAGGGGCAGGAGTGGAGCTGGTGGAGGGGAGCAGAGCCCTGCAGAGCCCAGAGGCCACCCTGGATGGGACCTGGAGAGGAACCCTGCAGAGGGACCTGGCCAGGCTGGGTGGGTGGGCAGAGGCCAAGGGGATGAGACTGAACAAGTCCCAGTGCCAGGTCCTGCACTTGGGCCACAACAACCCCAAGCAGCTCCAGGCTGGGGCCAGAGTGGCTGAGAGCAGGCAGGCAGAGAGGGCCCTGGGGGTGCTGGCAGAGAGGAGCTGCAGAGGAGGCAGCAGTGCCCAGGTGGGCAGCAGAGCCAATGGCATCCTGGGCTGGCTCAGGAGCAGTGTGGGCAGCAGGACCAGGGAGGTTCTTGTGCCCCTGTGCTCAGCACTGCTCAGGCCACCCCTGGAGTGCTGTGCCCAGTTCTGGGCTCCTCCATTGCAGAGAGATGTTGAGGTGCTGGAAGGTGCCCAGAGCAGGGCAGCAAGGCTGGGGAGGGGCCTGGGGCACAGCCCTGTGAGGAGAGGCTGAGGGAGCTGGGGGGGTGCAGCCTGGCCCAGAGCAGGCTGAGGGCAGAGCTCATTGCTGTCTGCAGCTCCCTGCAGGGAGGTTGTGGCCAGCTGGGGTTGGGCTCTGCTGCCAGGCAGGCAGGGCCAGAAGAAGGGCACAGAGGCTGAAGCTGTGCCAGGGCAGGCTGAGGCTGGCTGTGAGGAGGAAGTTGTTGGCAGAGAGAGTGATTGGCACTGGGATGGGCTGCCCAGGGAGGTGGTGGAGTGCCCATGGCTGGAGGTGTTGAAGCCAAGGCTGGCTGGGGGCACTGAGTGCCATGGTCTGGTTGGTTGGGTAGGGCTGGGGCAGAGGTTGGCATGGGTGAGCCTGGAGCTCTCTGCCAGCCTGCCTGGCTCTGGGATTCTATGACAGAGCTCAGCAAGGTCCTCAAAGGAGCAGTTTGCAGGAGGCCTTTGCTTGCAGGAGGTGCAGTAGGACACCCAGGGAGGGGTTCATGAGACCTAAGGGGTCTGGGGAGAGGTCTTTGAGGTCCTGAAGGACCTGGCAAGGTGAATCCAAGAGGTCCTGGGGAACCCAGTGGGGTTGAGTGGCATCCACATGGTCCTGTGGGGTCAGGAGATCAGGGGTGCAAAAGGTCCTGGTGAGCCCACAGGGTCCTGGAGGACCTTCAGGACCACCCCAGGACCCTCAGGACCACCCAGACCCTTCCCCCTCTGCTCCTGGCAGGCTTCTGTGTTTCCCTCCCCAGGAGCTGCTCAGCTGCTGCCCAACTCAAGCTCCCAACTCTCTACCACCCCCACCCAGTGCCAGCCACCAGCTTGCCCCCACAGCACAACCTGCTTGCCCAGAGCCAAAACCAGAGGTCCAAACCTGCTCCTAGGGGGAAAAACTCCTCCCTGGGACAGGAGAAGAGGAACTGGAGGCAGGAAGCAGCTGCAGCACCAAGCCCCAGCTGGGAGCTGCCTTGCTGCAGGCACTGCCCAGCTGGGCTGGGGCAGAGGACAGCAGCTGAGGGCCTGGGGCAGAGGATGGGAGGGGGTTGGGGGGCAAATGTCCCTCCCCAGCCCTGCTCACCTGCATGTCACAGGGCAGGGGGATCCACTTGACACTCATGTAGGTGTGCAGCAGCTGCAGCTTGGCCTCCAGCGACAGCGTCACGCTGGGGGAGGGGGACAGAGAGAGTCAGCCCCGGGGGCAGGTTGCAGCTCAGTCATTGATGGAGCTCTGCCCCTGCTGGGCTGAGCAAAGACCCTCCCGCAGCAGCCAGTCCAAGGAGCCACTCGACACCACCAGAGGGTGGCCCCCAGGCTGGTGGCCACAGGGCTCTGGGAGTGCCTCCAGGGATGGGCACTGCTGCAGCTCCCCCAGCCCACCCCCGGGGACAGCCTGGGGCAGGTCCTGACTGCTCCTGCGGGGCACAAATTGTTCCTCATGGCCAAGGTGAACCTCTCCTGGGGCAGTCTGAGGGCATCTCCTCTGGGCCTGGCACTGCCCAACCCCCCCATTGGCTGCAGCCTCCTCTCAGGGAGCAGCAGAGGCCAATGAGGCCTCCCCTCAGCCTCCTCTTCCTCAGCCTCACCGCCCCCAGCTCCCTCAGCTGCCCCTCCCCTGCCCTCTTCTCCAGACCCTTCCCCACCTTCCTTATCCTTCTCTGTGCCCTGCTCCAGCTCCTCAATGCCCTCCTGGCAGCACTCAGCAGCCCAACCCTGCCCCCAGCATTGCAGCTGTGCCCTCCCCAGTGCCCAGCCCAGGGGGCACAATCCCTGCCCTGCTCCTGCTACCTGAAACCTGCCCAAATCAGGGCACTGGAAAGGTGAGGAACCAAAACCTGTTCCCTCCCCAGGACAACTTTCCTGCAGGCACAAGAAGCTCCCATTGAGGGGGAGGGGAGGGGGGGGGGGAGGGCAGAGCAGTGCCCCTCATGCCAGGGCTGCCCCAGGCTGGGGGTGCCCAACCTGGCCAGTTTGACGTTGTCGTTGTCGTCCTTCCCCCACTGCCAGTCCCTGCCTGGGTCCACGGCGAAGTGCACAGGCAGCAGCTTGTGCTCCGAGTCAGTCAAGGGGATGACAGCTGCAGGGGAGGGGGGGGACACAAAACTTCACTGCAGGAGCCCCAAAGAGCAGAAACCTTCCCCCTGGGCAGCCAAACTCTGCAAGAGCTCAGCCAAAGCAACAGCTCCTGAGGGCGGTGCCAAAGCATGCAGCTGAGTGCCAGGGTCTGGGGTGGGCTGAGGGAGACCTGCAAAGCTCAGCCAGTCCCAACCCCCCTGCACTCAGCAGGCACAGCCCCAACCAGAGCAGGCTGCTCACAGCCCCCCCAGCAGCCTGAGCTGGCATGGTGCCAGCCAGGGGGCATCTCCCACCCCTCTGGGCAGCCTGGCTCAGGCTCTCCCTACCCTCAGCAGCTCCCATTTCTCCTCCTCTCCACTCCCAAGCTCCCTCTTGCAGTCTCAAACCATCTCCCCTTGTCCTGCCACCACAGGCCCTGCTCCAGAGCCTGGTCCCAGCTCTCTGCTCAGCACTGGAAGCTCTCCAGAAGGTCTCCCTGGAGCCTTCTCTCCTCCAGGCTGAAGTCTCCCAGCAGAGCCCTTCCAGCCCTGCTGTGGTCTCCCCTGGCCCTGCTCCCCCAGTCCCTGTCTGTGCTGAGGTCTCCAGGGGGGTCCCCTGGTCCCAGCTCTCTGCTCAGCACTGGAAGCTCTCCAGAAGGTCTCCCTGGAGCCTTCTCTCCTCCAGGCTGAAGTCTCCCAGAAGAGCCCTTCCAGCCCTGCCAGCACTGCTGTGGCCTCCCCTGGCCCTGCTCCCCCAGGCCCAGTCTGTGCTGTGCGGAGGACTTTAGAAGGTCTCCCTGGAGCCTTCTCTCCTCCAGGCTGAAGTCTCCCAGCAGAGCCCTTCCAGCCCTGCTGTGGTCTCCCCTGGCCCTGCTCCCCCAGTCCCTGTCTGTGCTGAGGACTCCAGGGGGGTCCCAACCACAGACATCTCCTAACTCCCAGACTGGAACCCCAAGCTCAGAGTCTGTCCCCACTCCATGGCTGCAGCTGCTCCAAGTCTGGGCTCAGTGAGCAGTTCTGGATCTCAGCTGCTCCATTTCCTTCCTTCCATTGGGATAATTCCACCCTGTGGGCAGGGGGACAGACATGGAGGAGCTCCACTGCTCACCTCCAGCCTGGCACCTGCTTCCCAGCTCCTCCCAAACCTGGATCCTTCCAGCCCCAGCTGCTCCCAAATCTGGATCCTTCCAAACTTGGACCCTTCCAGACCCAAACCTGGATCCTTCCGTCCCAAACCTGGATTAAACCTGGATCCTTCCAAACTTGGATCCTTCCAGCCCCAAACCTGGACCCTTCCAGCCCCAGCTGCTCCCAAATCTGGATCCTTCCAAACTTGGACCCTTCCAGACCCAAACCTGGATCATTCCAGCTCCAGCTCCTCACAAACCTGGATCCTTCCAGCCCCAGATCCTCCTAAACCTGGATCCCTCCAGACCCAAACCTGGATCCTTCCAGTCCCAAACCTGGATGCTTCCCGCTCCAGCTGCTCCCAAACCTCGATCCTTCCAGACCCAAACCTGGACCCTTCCAGCCCCAGCTCCTCCTAAACCTGGATCCTTCCAAACTTGGACCCTTCCAGCCCGAAACCCGGATCATTCCAGCTCCAGCTCCTCCCAAACCTGGATCCTTCCAGACCCAGCTGCTCCCAAATCTGGATCCTTCCCGACCCAAACCTGGATCCTTCCAGCCCCAAACCTGGATGCTTCCCGCTCCAGCTGCTCCCAAACCTGGATCCTTCCAGACCCAAACCTGGATCCTTCCAGCTCCAGCTGCTCCCAAACCTGCAATCCCTCCAGACCCAAACCTGGATCCTTCCAGCCCTAAACCTGGATGCTTCCAGCCCCAGCTGCTCCCAAACCTGGATCCTTCCAGACCCAAACCTGGATCCTTCCAGACCCAAACCTGGATCATTCCAGACGCAAACCTGGATCCTTCCAGACCCAAACCTGGATCCTTCCATCCCCAGCTCCTCCTCTGCCAACCAGCCCAGGCCCTCCCCACTCACCCCAACACTTGCCCCTGCCCCACCAGGTCTGTGCTGTGCTGAGGGCTCCAGAGCTGCTCCCAGCACTGCAGGGGAGGTCTCAGCAGGCACAGCAGAGGGACACAATCCCCTCCCTGCCCCTGCTGCCCACACTGCTGGGGAGCAGCCCAGGGCAGGGCTGGCAGTGCTCAGTGCCAGCTCCTCTCCAGCTCCTCATCACCCTCCCAGCACCCCAAAGCCTTCTCCTCAAGGCTGCTCCTCACCTACCTTGCTCTTTTGTGGGCTCCTTCTGCTCCATGGATACCAGGGCAGAGAAATGAGCTTGGTCATAAGCCAGGACCAGTGGAGAACGATGGCACTTGTTGGCTGGGACCTCCAAGGGCAGGTAGATGCCTCCAAAGGGAATGGGGGCAAAAGCTGGGAAGGAATCAGGAGGATTAGTTGGGAATTGTTTAGGTTGAGCCTGCTCCAGAACTGCTTCACTCAAGGTGTCACCTGCAACGATCTGCCAGCTCCAGGGACACTGAAATAACCTCCCCTGAACCAAAACAGACCTCCCCTGGACATCAGCAGGAGCTGAGGTGGAACAGGAGCCTAGAAAAATCCTTCCTGGCTCCTCCACACAACTCTGCAGGCAGGAAATGGAGTGGAAAATAGAGTGCAGGATGTCCCCTGCCTGCAGGTGCTCAAGGCCAAGCTGGATGAGAGGGAGGTGTCCCCTGGGCATGGAACTGGAGGATCCTGAAGGTCCCTTCCAACCCAATCCATGAGAACACCACAGGCAGGGATGGAATTTCCCCATCCTGACACACACCTGGGGGTAAAAGAGGGGAGGAGAAAGTCCCACATCAGGATTAGAAACTCTCTGGGGTCACCTTCAGCTCTGCTCCCCCCCAAGACAAGATGCAACTTCATGGAGCAAAATAAGCCAGAGGAAAGCAATGGTGAGGAGGAAAAGAGCTGCAGCACTGCCAGAGCCCTGGGCTGGGCTGGAAGGGAGCTCAAAGCTCCTCCAGCTCCAGCCCTGCCATGCCCAGGGACACCTCCCCCAGCCCAGGCTGCTCAAGGCCTCATCCAACCTGGCCTGGAACAGCTCCAGGCTGGGGGCAGCCACAACCTCCCTGGGCAGCCACAACCTCTGCCCAGCCTCACTGCAAAGCATTTCTGCCTCCTCTCCACTCTCCCTCTCCCAGCTCCAATCCATCATCTCTTGTCCCATCACTCCCAGCCCTTGTCCCAGGTCCCTCCCCAGCTCTCCTGCAGCCCCTTTGGGCACTGCAAGGCTGCTCTAAGGTCTTCCTGGAGCCTTCTCTCCCAGCCTGTGCCCACAGAGGAGGTTCTGCAGCCTCTGCCCATCCTGGTGGCCTCCTCTGGGTCCCCTCCAGCAGCTCCAGGTCCCTCCTTGTGCCCCCAGCAGTGGCTGCAGTGCTGCAGGTGGGGGCTGAGCAGAGCAGAGCTGCAGGATCCCCTCCCTGCTCTCCCTGCTCTGGCTGCAGCCCAGCTCAGGGCTGGCTCTGGGCTGCTGCTTCCTGCTGAGTTTGGCACCAACCAACACCTCCAAGGCCTCCTCCCCCAGGCTCTCTCCTGCCATTCCCCACCCAGCCTGGCTTTGTGCTGCTCCAGCTGCAGGACCTTGCCCTTGGCCTTGCTGAACTCCCTGAGCTTGCCTTAGTCCCCACTCTGCAGCCCCTTCCAGGTCCCTCTGGCTTGGATCTCTTCCCTCCAGCGCCTCAAGCAGACCTCACAGCTCGGTGTGGGCCACTCTTGGAGGAGGCTGAGGAGGTTCAGCTCTTACCTTCTCCCCCTGAGTCCCTCAGCATGGTGTCTGCCACCACCACAATAGGCCTCTTCAGCACATGGGCCAGGACAAAGACGTGGAACTCCTCCAGGCTCTCGTACACAGGCTCCTCGGAGCTCTCCACGCTGGGGGAGGGAAGGCAGAAGAAGATTCTCAGCCCTGGAGGAGATGCTTGGACACCTGAGCCCCTCACTGGGTGCTGAAGGCTTTTGGAGACAGCCCTGGAGAGCTGGAGCAGGCTGACAACAGCAGCAAGCTCTGATCTCAGCTCTGCTTCTTAGGATCGTGGAATTTTGGCTTGGTTGGAAAAGATCTCCAAGAGCCCAGAGTCTAACCCAGCACTGCCAGGGCAGCACCAAGCCATGGCCCTCAGCACCACAGCTCCAGGGCCTGGGAGCACTCCCAGGGATGGGGACTCTACCACTGCCCTGGGCAAGCCTCAGGGGGCAGAAATTGCTCCTTGTGGCCAACCTGAACCTGCCCTTGGGCAGCCTGAAGCCATCTCCTCTTGTCCTGTCCCTTGGCAGCAGAACCCAACCCCCACCTGGCTGCAGCCTCCTCTCAGGGAGGCCAATGAGGCCTCTCCTCAGCCTCCTCTTCCTCAGCCTCACCACCCCCAGCTCCCTCAGCTGCTCCTCCCCAGCCTCTTCTCCAACCCCTTCCCCTCAGCTGCTCCTCAGAAGTTCTCCAGACCTCCTTCTTTGCTCTCCAGACCCTTCCTGTTCTCTCCACCAGCTCTGCTGCCCTCTCCTCACACCCACCCAAACCTGGGTGCAGACCCCTCCAAAAATGTCCTACTCCAGGAGCAGGCTTTGGATCCAGGACCTGCCCAGCACTTCTGGGAGCCTCTTATCTAAAGAGCCTCCAGGTGTGAAGTGGCTGCAGGGATGGAGTGGCCTTGGACCATGGGAATCCTCAGCTTTGGTTTAGCACCTTCAGGCTGAGGGAACTGCAGAGGAGAAGGCTCCAGGGGCAGCTGAGAGCTGTGCCAGAGCCTGAAGGGAGCCTGCAGGAAGGCTGCAGAGAGCCTTTGGCTGAGGGAGGCTGAGGCAGGCCCAGGGCAATGGTTTGGAGCTGAGGCAGAGCAGGGGCAGAGTGGAGCTGAGGCAGGAGCTGGGCAGCAGCAGGGTGGGCAGAGCCTGGCACAGGCTGCCCAGGGAGGCTGTGGCTGCTCCTGCCTGGGGGTGTTGAGGGCCAGGCTGGAGGAGGCCTTGAGCACCCTGGGCTGGTGGGAGGGTCCCTGCCTGACCTCCTGTCCCTCATTCTCACCCTCACTGACCTCTTCCCTCATTCTCACCCTCCTTGACCTCCTTCCTTTCATGCTCACCCTCTTTGACCTCTTCCCCTCATGCTCACCCTCCTTGACCTCTTCCTTTCATGCTCACCCTCCTTGACCTCTTCTCCTCATGCTCACCCTCCTTGACCTCCTTCCTTTCATGCTCATCCTCCTTGACCTCTTCCTTTCATTCTCACCCTCCTTGACCTCTTCCCCTCATGCTCACCCTCCTTGACCTCTTCCCTTCAGGCTCATCCTTCCTGACCTCCTTTCCTTCACCTCAACCCCCCACAAGCTGCTCCAGAAGAGCTACCCCAACCTCATCCCTTGCCCTGAGCACATCTGCTCCCCCTGCTTGAGCCACCTTGGCCTCCCCAGCTGGGTGCCCAGCACCTACCCGCCGCAGCCGGGGCCGTTGGCGCCGTAGTGGACCCGAGGCTCGCTGGATGCCAGCTTGATCAGCTCATTCCACTCCTTCTGCCACTCCTCCTCGGTGTAAACCAAACCAGACTGCAAAGCAGGACAGAAAAATCAAGCTCCAAATCCTCCAGCTCAGAATCTTTCCCCAGCCTCAAGTCTCCTTCCTGGATATAGACCAGAGAGCGGTGACCTGCAGAAGGTTCATCTGGCTCAGCTTGGTGGCTGCAGAGACCAGCTCCAGGGTGGTGACCTCACAGCCCAGCCTGGTCTCCTGGATCTTAAAAGCTTGGAGGTGATGTTTGGGTCTCCACCACCACTGGGAGATGATGTCACAGAATCAGAGACCCAAGCAGGCTGGCAGAGAGCTCCAAGCTCACCCATGCCAACCTCTGCCCCAGCCCTGTCCAACCAACCATGGCACTCAGTGCCCACAGCCAGCCTTGGCTTCAACACCTCCAGCCATGGGCACTCCACCACCTCCCTGGGCAGCCCAGCCCAGTGCCAATCACTCTCTCTGCCAACAACTTCCTCCTCACAGCCAGCCTCAGCCTGCCCTGGCACAGCTTCAGCCTCTGTGCCCTTCTTCTGGCCCTGCCTGCCTGGCA
>WAAF01008032.1:15842-30818 GCA_013400475.1 Tricholaema leucomelas
TGCAATGCTGGGGGCAGGGTTGGGCTGCTGAGTGCCAGGAGGGCATTGAGGAGCTGGAGCAGGGCAGAGATTGGTGGGGAAGGGTCTGGAGAAGTTGTCAGTGCTCAGCAAGAGGCTGTGGGGGGCAAGAGGCTGGGGCTGGCATCTTGGGAGTGGTGCCAAGGGGCAGCAAGGAGGAGCAGGAGGAGAAAGTTGTTTGTTGTGAGGGTGCAGGAGGCTGGAGCAGGCTGCCCAGAGAGGCTGTGGAGCCTCCTTGTGTGCAGAGCTGCCAAGCCCTGCCCTGGGCACTGTGCTGCTGGGCAAGCTGCTGGGGGTGCCCTGCTGGAGCTGGGGGGGGACAGGAGATGATCCCCAGGGGTCCCTGCTGGAGCTGGGGGGGGGCAGGAGATGATCCCCAGGGGTCCCTGGGGTCCCTGGGTGCAGCCAGGCTCTTACCCAGGGAGGCAGCATGCAGCAGGCAGTTCCCATCGCCGGTGGTGGCCAGGGGCAGCAGGCGCTGGCAGCTGGGCTCGACGTTCACCCACCAGTTGAGGCGACCTGTGGGGGGCACAGTGGGCACCGTCAGCAGAGGACCTGGCACACAGCAGGGGGCTGGAGCCTGCGCTCAGCCCCTCCAAACCCCTCCTGGACCTTCTGCAGGACACCCGAAGGGAGGAGCAGAGGAGCAGGGCTGGAGGAGAGCAGTCAGGAAGGTGACAGAGCAGCAGGAAGGGGATGGAGGAGCTCAGAATGCCCTGGGGGTGGAGGGCAACGACCTGGAGGGCACAGAGCAGGAGCCAGGCCTGGCACAGCTCCAGCCAGGGAAGTCTTCTCCTTCCCCCCAGTTCCACCCCAGAGCTACTGGAACCCTCCCAGAACCCATTCATGAGTGGTGCCCAAGGAGAGCGGTGCCAACCATGAGCAGTGCTCATCGTGAGCGGTGCCCATTGTGAGCGGTGCCCATCATGAGTGGTGCCCATCGTGAGTGGTGCCCATCATGAGTAGTGCCAACCATGAGTGGTGCCCCTCGTGAGCAGTGCCCATCATGAGTGGTACTCATTGTGAGCAGTGCCAACCATGAGCGGTGCCCATCGTGAGTGGTGCCCATCATGAGTAGTGCCAACCATGAGTGGTGCCCCTCGTGAGCAGTGCCCATCATGAGTGGTACTCATTGTGAGCAGTGCCAACCATGAGCGGTGCCCATCGTGAGTGGTGCCCATCATGAGTAGTGCCAACCATGAGTGGTGCCCCTCGTGAGCAGTGCCCATCATGAGTGGTACTCATTGTGAGCAGTGCCAACCATGAGCGGTGCCCATCGTGAGTGGTGCCCATCATGAGTAGTGCCAACCATGAGTGGTGCCCCTCGTGAGCAGTGCCCATCATGAGTGGTACTCATTGTGAGCAGTGCCAACCATGAGCGGTGCCCATCGTGAGTGGTGCCCATCATGAGTAGTGCCAACCATGAGTGGTGCCCCTCGTGAGCAGTGCCCATCATGAGTGGTACTCATTGTGAGCAGTGCCAACCATGAGCGGTGCCCATCGTGAGTGGTGCCCATCATGAGTAGTGCCAACCATGAGTGGTGCCCCTCGTGAGCAGTGCCCATCATGAGTGGTACTCATTGTGAGCAGTGCCAACCATGAGCGGTGCCCATCGTGAGTGGTGCCCATCATGAGTAGTGCCAACCATGAGTGGTGCCCCTCGTGAGCAGTGCCCATCATGAGTGGTACTCATTGTGAGCAGTGCCAACCATGAGCGGTGCCCATCGTGAGTGGTGCCCATCATGAGTAGTGCCAACCATGAGTGGTGCCCCTCGTGAGCAGTGCCCATCATGAGTGGTACTCATTGTGAGCAGTGCCAACCATGAGCGGTGCCCATCGTGAGTGGTGCCCATCATGAGTAGTGCCAACCATGAGTGGTGCCCCTCGTGAGCAGTGCCCATCATGAGTGGTACTCATTGTGAGCAGTGCCAACCATGAGCGGTGCCCATCGTGAGTGGTGCCCATCATGAGTAGTGCCAACCATGAGTGGTGCCCCTCGTGAGCAGTGCCCATCATGAGTGGTACTCATTGTGAGCAGTGCCAACCATGAGCGGTGCCCATCGTGAGTGGTGCCCATCATGAGTAGTGCCAACCATGAGTGGTGCCCCTCGTGAGCAGTGCCCATCATGAGTGGTACTCATTGTGAGCAGTGCCAACCATGAGCGGTGCCCATCGTGAGTGGTGCCCATCATGAGTAGTGCCAACCATGAGTGGTGCCCCTCGTGAGCAGTGCCCATCATGAGTGGTACTCATTGTGAGCAGTGCCAACCATGAGCGGTGCCCATCGTGAGTGGTGCCCATCATGAGTAGTGCCAACCATGAGTGGTGCCCCTCGTGAGCAGTGCCCATCATGAGTGGTACTCATTGTGAGCAGTGCCAACCATGAGCGGTGCCCATCGTGAGTGGTGCCCATCATGAGTAGTGCCAACCATGAGTGGTGCCCCTCGTGAGCAGTGCCCATCATGAGTGGTACTCATTGTGAGCAGTGCCAACCATGAGCGGTGCCCATCGTGAGTGGTGCCCATCATGAGTAGTGCCAACCATGAGTGGTGCCCACCGTGAGCAGTGCCAACCATGAGTAGTGCCCATCATAAGCGGTGCCCATCATGAGTGGTGCTCATCATGAGCAGTGCCAAGCATTGAGTGGTGCCCATTGTCAGCAGTGCCAACAATGAGTGGTGCCCATCGTGAGTGGTGCCCATCATGAGTGGTGCCAACCATGAGTGGTACCCATCATGAGCAATGCCCACCAGGAATGGTACTTATCATGAATAGTGCTAATCATAAGTGGTGCCCACCATGAATGGTGCCCATCACAGGTGGTGCTGATCATGAATGGTGCCCATGATGAGTGGTGCTCATCATGAGTAGTGCCCACCATGAATGGTGCCCATCACAGGTGGTGCTGATCATGAATGGTGCCCATGATGAGTGATGCCCACCATGAGTGGTGCCCACCATGAATGGTGCCCATCATGAGTGATGCCCATCATGAGTGGTGCCCATCATGAGTGGTGTCCATCATGAGTGGTGCCCATCATGAGTGGTGCCCACCATGAGTGGTGTCCATCATGATGCCCATCATGAGTGGTGCCCACCATGAACGGTGTCCATCATGAGTGGTGCCCACCATGAGTGGTGCCCACCATGAACGGTGTCCATCGTGAATGGTGTCCATCACAAGTGGTGCCCATCATGAGTGGTGCCCATCATAAGTGGTGCCCATCATGAGTGGTGCCTATCATGAGTGCTGCTCATCATGAGTGATGCCCATCATGAGTGGTGCCCACCACGAGTGGTGCCCATCTCACAGGGTTCTCCTTCCCCACCCTTCCTGCTTTAGTGCCACCATTCAGGACTTCCCAGCTGATGCCAGCTCTGAAGGGTGCCAGCTGGAGGTGCCCCACAGCAGCCTCCCTCGGTAAGCAGAAGGGCTTGGAGCAAGCCCAGGCTGAGAGCTTCTAAGCACAGAGGGTGAGGAGAAAAAGCAAAGCCCTGGAGGGGGACACCGAGGTTGGGTCCAGCGAGGGGAGAGCAAACATTGACCCAGGGAAGGCTCTGGGCCAGGGGAGGACTTCGAGCCCTGAGCCCAGCCTGGACTTGTCCTCCTCTGCCCTCCAGAGCCAGCAGCATCCTGCAGAGGCTCCTGAGCAGCAGGCAGAGCTTTGGCTGGGAGATGCTCTGCAGGCTTCAGAAACTCCCAGCATGGCTGGGGAGGAAGGGAGCTCCTGGAGAGCATCTCCTGCACCCCCTGGTCCAGCAGGGACCTTCTGGAGAGCATCTCCTGCATCCCCAGCTCCAGCAGGGACCCTCTGGAGAGCATCTCCTGCATCCCCAGCTCCAGCAGGGACCTTCTGGAGAGCATCTCCTGCATCCCCAGCTCCAGCAGGGACCCTCTGGAGAGCATCTCCTGCATCCCCAGCTCCAGCAGGGACCCTCTGGAGAGCATCTCCTGCCTCCCCAGCTCCAGCAGGGACCCTCTGGAGAGCATCTCCTGCCTCCCCCCCAGCTCCAGCAGGGCACCCCCAGCAGCTTGCCCAGCAGCACAGTGCCCAGGGCAGGGCTTGGCAGCTCTGCACACAAGGAGGCTCCACAGCCTCTCTGGGCAGCCTGCTCCAGCCTCCTGCACCCTCACAACAAACAACTTTCTCCTCCTGCTCACACACAACCTCCTGGCTGCCACTTGCTGCCCCTTGGCACCACTCCCAAGATGCCAGCCCCAGCCTCTTGCCCCCCACAGCCTCTTGCTGAGCACTGACAACTTCTCCAGACCCTTCCCCACCAATCTCTGCCCTGCTCCAGCTCCTCAATGCCCTCCTGGCACTCAGCAGCCCAACCCTGCCCCCAGCATTGCAGCTGTGCCCTCCCCAGTGCCCAGCCCAGGGGCACAATCCCTGCCCTGCTCCTCCTGGCTGCCACTTGCTGCCCCTTGGCACCACTCCCAAGATGCCAGCCCCAGCCTCTTGCCCCCCTCCACAGCCCCTTCAGCTCAGACCCCCTCTGGGGCTGCTCTCCTGCAGCCTCTCAGCCCCAGGGCTCAGCCTTTGCTCCTCACACAGCTGCTCCAGGCCCCTCAGCACCTTCCCAGCCTGCCCTGGACTCTCCCCAGCAGCTCCCAGGCCCTCTGCAGCTGGGGGGAGCCCAGACCTGGCCCTGGCACTGCAGGGGTGGCCTCAGCAGGGCACAGCAGAGGGGCAGCAGAACCTAACCCTTGCCCTGCTGCCCACACTCTGCTGCATGCCCCCAGCAGAGCCTTGGGGGCTTCTTGGCCATGGGGGCACCTTGCTGGCTCTTGGGCACCTTGTTGCCCCCCAGCACTGCCAGCTCCTTCCAGCTCCCACCAAGCTTCCTCTCAAGCCCTCCTGCAGCACAGGAAGCTGTTTCCCAGGGGATGCACAAATCCTTCCCTGCTCCTGAGGAAGGCTCCTTCTGGAGGCCTGAGCAGCAGCTGCAGAGCTGTGGGCAGAGTGGAGCTGAGCTGCTGACCTCAGTGAGCTCCTCCAGACCTTGCAGAGAGTCCTGCAGTGGGTTTGGGTTGGATGGGAGCTCAAAGCTCCTCCAGCTCCAACCTCCCTGCCATGCCCAGGGACAGCTCCACCAGCACAGGCTGCTCAAGGACCCATCCAGCCTGGCCTGGAACACCTCCAGGGAGGTTGTGGATCACAGAATGTGATCAGAGATCACAGATCAGAGATCAGAGATCTGATCACACTCTGTGATTCTGTGCTCCACAGCCTCCCTGGGCAGCCTGTGCCAGGCTCTCCCCAGCCTCACTCTCCACAATTCCTCCCTCCTCTCCACTCTCCTTCTCCCCTCTCCCAGCTCAGAGCCATTCTCCCTCCTCCTGCCACTGCCAGCCCTTGTCCCAAGTCCCTCCCCAGCTCTCCTGCAGCCCCTTCAGGCCCTGCCAGGCTGCTCTGAGCTCTCCCTGCAACCTTCTTCTCTCCAGGCTGAAGAATTTTCCTTTGGGAGGGGAAGGTACCAGAAACACTGCCAGGAGCAAGGCCAAAGCTGTTCTCCTGCAGCCTCTCCTGGCAGCTGTGGCTCAGTTTTCATTCCCAGGGTCAGGCAGCACAGGGAGGGATGCTGAAGGGTTTGGGTTTGCTGCCCACATTTGGGCAGCACCAAAAGAGCTGCAGCCCCTTCAGGCACTCCAAGGCTGCTCCAGGTCCTCCTTCTGCTGAGCTCACCAAACCTGGCTCCAGGGGGGGGGTCTCCAATCTCCAAGGGCATGTCCAATGTCCATGGCCAAGTGCAGGCTGTGCCAAGTGGAGTCCCCCAGGGATCAGTCCTGGCACCAGGCTTGTTCAGCACCTCTGTGGGTGCCATGGGCAGGGGCACTGAGTGCAGCCTCAGCAGGTTTGCTGCCCACACCAAGCTGTGTGCTGCAGCAGCCAGGCTGGAGGGCAGGATCCAGCCAGAGGCACCTGGGCAGGCTGCAGAGGTGGGCACAAGCCAAGCTCAGGAGGTGCAACAAGACCAAGGGCAAGGTCCTGCAGCTGGGTCGAGGCAATGCCAAGCACAAATCCAGGCTGGGCAGTGAGTGGCTGGAGAGCAGCCCTGAGGAGAGGGACTTGGGGGTGCTGCTGGAGGAGAAGCTCAACAGGAGCCAGCAGTGTGCACTTGCAGCCCAGAAAGCCAAGCAGAGCCTGGGCTGCAGCAGCAGAAGTGTGGCCAGCAGGGCCAGGGAGGGGATTCTCCCCCTCTGCTCTGCTCTGCTGAGACCCCACCTGGAGTACTGCATCCAGTTCTGGAGCCCCTGGGACAAGAGGGCTGTGGAGATGCTGGAGAGTGTCCAGAGCAGGGCCAGGAGGATGCTGAGAGGGCTGCAGCAGCTCTGCTGTGAGCACAGACTGAAAGAGTTGGGGCTGTGCAGGCTGGAGCAGAGGAGGCTCCCAGGTGACCTTCTTGTGGCCTTCCAGGATCTGAAGGGGGCTACAAAAAAGCTGGGGAGGGACTTTTGAGGCTGTCAGGGAGTGGCAGGACTGGGGGGAATGGAGCAAAGGTGGAGGTGGGGAGAGTGAGGCTGGAGGTGAGGAGGAAGTTGTTGAGCAGGAGAGTGGTGAGAGCCTGGCAGGGGTTGCCCAGGGAGGTGGTTGAGGCCCCATGGCTGGAGGTGTTTCAGGCCAGGCTGGCTGAGGCTGTGGGCAGCCTGCTCTAGGGTAGGGTGTCCCTGGGCATGGCAGGGGTTGGCACTGCCTGCTCCTTGTGGTCCTTTCCAGCCCTGCCTGATTCCCTAAGTGGGATCAGTCCTTACCAAGCCTGCCAACGGCAGGGACAGCTCCCACCAGCCCAGGTCGTTCAAGGACTCATCCAACCTGGCCCTGAACACCTCCAAGGAGGGGACATTTTCCAGGATTCCAAACAGGAACAGAGCCAGGACAAGCCCAAGCAGCAGCAGCAGCAGCAGCAGCAGCAGCAGCAGCAGCCAGGCCCTTTCTCTTCTGGGAGCTGGGACAGGAAGCCTTTGGGAAGTGGAGAGGCTTTTAGTGGCCAGCCTAGGGACAAGGACTCTGCTCAGAGCCTCTTCCCACTCCATTTAGCTCCTGGCAGGGAGAAGTTCAGCAGCTTGAGCCAGGTGGCTGAAGGCCAGAAGAGCTGAGCAGCAAAACAAGGTCTGCCAGCAGCCAGCTGGAACAGGAGAGGCTGCTGCAGGCAGCTGCCTGCTTTGTTTGCTTCCATCCATGGAGAACTTTGCTGCTCCTCTCAGCTCTGGGGGGGGAGGGGGGGAGTTGGTCAAGGCTGATTGTGTCTCTGCTTGGGGCTTCCAAGGCTGTGCAAGCTCCTGTGGAGCTGAGTTGGGTTCAGCTGGAAGGGGACACACCTCAGGGAGGTATTTGCCCCAGCCAGGCAGGAGGAGGGAGTTGGCCTGAGAGGAGTCATCTGGAAAGCAACCACATTCCTCAAGGGCCTTCTCCAGGAGCTGTGCTCCTGTCAGGGCACTGGAAGAGGCCAGGAGGTCCCTCAGAAGTATTGCAAACAAAAGCTCTCTCCACAGGAGGTTCTCAGGAGCCAGCCCTGAAAGCTCTGCAGCAGCTTCAGGAGCTCTGAGTCCCTGCTCCTGTCTCATCATCACCTCCCCGAGGTCACTGCAGGCCCTGGGGGGGGTCACAGCTGCACACTGAGGTTGTTCAGCATGGAGAAGAGCTGAGGGGAGACCTTTTGGGTTAGGGTTGGGCTCCTCAGTGCCAGGAGGACATTGAGGAGCTGGAGCAGGGCCAGAGAAGGGCAAGGAAGGTGGGGAAGGGTCTGGAGAAGGCAGAGGAGGAGCAGCTGAGGGAGCTGGGGGTGGTGAGGCTGGAGGAGGCTGAGGGGAGGCCTCCTTGGCCTCTGCAGCTGCCTGAGAGGAGGCTGCAGCCAGGTGGGGTTGGGCTCTGCTGCCAAGGGACAGGAGCAGAGGAGATGCCCTCAGGCTGCCCCGGGGCAGGCTCAGCTTGGCCATGAGGAACAATTTCTGCCCCTTAAGGCTTGCCCAGGCCTGGCCCAGGCTGCCCAGAAGTTGTTCCACCCAAACCCATCCCACCCAGGTGTGGACCCCTCCAGAAGTGTCCTGCCCCAAGAGCAGGGTTTGGATCCAGGACCTGCCCAGCACTCCTGGGAGCCTCTTAACTTCCTTGGCCCAACCCCTACCTCCCTCCAACCTTCCTCCATCCCAACCTCCACAACCCCAGGTGAGACTTTGGCCTCCCCAAATCAACTTCTCCCTCCTGGGGTGTCAGGAACTGTCCCCAGCTCAGCCTCCTCCTCCTCTCCCCAGGGCTTCCTTCAGCCCTACCTTGTGCAGAGCAGCAGCAACCCAACACCCTCCTGGGCCACAGCTCCAGGGGGGGTTGGAGCTGCAGCAGCTGTGGTGGCCCCGAGGCCGTAACAGGATCCCCAGGATCAGGTGGTTCATGCCCAAAACATGAGGAGATGACTTACAGCAGCTCCTCAGCACCACAGGCTTGGCAGCTGAGCAGAGGAGGAGGTGGCAGCCCTGAAAGAATCCTTGCCCAGGCATGGGGACAGGAGAAAAGGAGAGGACAAAAGGCAGGAGAGGGCTGAAGGCTCCGTGGAGGAGACTCAAGGCAGAAGTGAGATCTGAAGGCTCCATGGAGGGGTCCAATACAGAGGTGAGATTTTAAGGTTCCATAGAGGGGCCTGAAGGTTCCAGGGTAGGGCTGAAGGCTCCATGCAGGAGACTCAAGGCAGGAGTGAGACCTGACGGCTCCATGCCGAGGTCTCAAGGCTCCATGGAGGGGTCTAAACACAAAAGGGAGATCTGAAGGCTCCATGGAGGGGCCTCAAGGCTCCATGGAGGGGTCTCAATGCAGGAGTGAGATCTGAAGGCTCCATGGAGGGGTCCAATACAGAGGTGAGATTTTAAGGTTCCATAGAGGGGCCTGAAGGTTCCAGGGTAGGGCTGAAGGCTCCATGCAGGAGACTCAAGGCAGGAGTGAGACCTGACGGCTCCATGCCGAGGTCTCAAGGCTCCATGGAGGGGTCTAAACACAAAAGGGAGATCTGAAGGCTCCATGGAGGGGCCTCAAGGCTCCATGGAGGGGTCTCAATGCAGGAGTGAGATCTGAAGGCTCCATGGAGGGGTCTGAAGGCTCCTTAGAGGAGACTCAAGGCAGGAGTGAGATCTGAAGGCTCCATGGAGGGGTCCAATACAGAGGTGAGATTTTAAGGTTCCATAGAGGGGCCTGAAGGTTCCAGGGTAGGGCTGAAGGCTCCATGCAGGAGACTCAAGGCAGGAGTGAGACCTGAAGGCTCCATGCAGAGGTCTCAAGGCTCCATGGAGGGGTCTAAACACAAAAGGGAGATCTGAAGGCTCCATGGAGGGGCCTCAAGGCTCCATGGAGTGGTCTCAATGCAGGAGTGAGATCTGAAGGCTCCATGGAGAGGTCCAATACAGAAGTGAGATTTTAAGGTTCCATAGAGGGGCCTGAAGGTTCCAGGGTAGGGCTGAAGGCTCCATGCAGGAGACTCAAGGCAGGAGTGAGACCTGAAGGCTCCATGGAGGAGTCTCAATGCAGGAGTGAGATCTAAAGGCTCCATGCAGAGGTCTCAAGGCTCCATGGGGGGGTCTCAATGCAAGAGTGAGATCTGAAGGCTCCATGGAGGGGTCTCAATGCAGGAGTGAGATCTGAAGGCTCCATGGAGGGGTCTGAAGGCTCCATGGAGGATTCCAAATGCAAAAGGGAGATCTGAAGGCTCCATGCAGAGGTCTCAAGGCTCCATGGAGGAGACTCAAGGCAGGAGTGAGACCTGAAGGCTCCATGGAGGGACCTGAAGGCAGCAGAGAGAGAAGTCTCTAAAGGCACAAGAGAGGTCTAAAGACCCCATGGGGAGGGTCTGAAGTCTCCTCAGCTCCTGGCTGGTGTCCTCCTGCCCCCAACCCTGGTTTGTGGAGCTGCCACTCCCCCACCAGAGCCCATCCAGCAGTGTGACCCAAGAGGGCAGCAGCAGCAGGTTGGGGCCCAACCAGCCCCACCTGGGGAGTGGTTCCTCTCCAGGAAGCACCTGGGGTGGGTGATGCCATCCAAGCTCTCCCTACCCTGGCTGCTGTCTGGAGGCCAAGGGAAGCAGACTCTGACTCAGCTCTTGCACCACAGCATCAAAGCAGCTGAGCCAGCAGCCAGGTCCTCACCTTGGCCTCCCTTCTCCATGGCCTCAGGCTCCTTCCTGTTGGGGCTGCTGTAAAGTCATGGAGACATGGGATGGGTTGGGAGGGTCCTGAAAGGGCATCCAGCTCCAACCCCCTGCCAGGGGCAGGGCAACTCTCACCAGCCCAGGCTGCTCCAGCACAGTCATGGAATCAGTGAGGCTGGAGAGGACCTCTAAGGTCACCCAGTCCAAGCCTCAACCCAGCCCCACCATGGGCACCAGATGAGGAAGACCTCCAAGGTCACCCAGTCCAAGCCTCAACCCAGCCCCATCATGGGCACCACATGAGGAAGACCTCCAAGGACACCCAGTCCAAGCTTCAGCCCAGCCCCATCATGGGCACCAAATGAGGAAGACCTCCAAGGACATCCAATCCAACACCAACCCAGCCCCACCATGGCCACCAAATGAGGAAGACCTCCAAGGTCATCCAATCCAACACCAACCCAGCCCCACCATGGCCACCAAATGAGGAAGACCTCCAAGGTCATCCAATCCAACACCAACCCAGCCCCACCATGGCCACCAAATGAGGAAGACCTCCAAGGTCATCCAATCCAACACCAACCCAGCCCCACCATGGCCACCAAATGAGGAAGACCTCCAAGGTCATCCAATCCAACACCAACCCAGCCCCACCATGGCCACCAAATGAGGAAGACCTCCAAGGTCATCCAATCCAACACCAACCCAGCCCCACCATGGCCACCAAATGAGGAAGACCTCCAAGGTCATCCAATCCAACACCAACCCAGCCCCACCATGGGCACCAGATGAGGAAGACCTCCAAGGTCAACCAGTCCAAGCTTCAGCCCAGTCTCACCATGGGCACCAGATGATGAAGACCTCCAAGGTCACCCAGTCCAAGCCTCAACCCAGCCCCACCATGGGCACCAAATGAGGAAGACCTCCAAGGACATCCAATCCAACACCAACCCAGCCCCACCATGGCCACCAAAGCATGGCCACAACTGCCATGGGCACAGGGTCCTGGAGCACCTCCAGGGATGAGGACTCCATCACCTTCCTGGCCAGCCTGGGCCAGGCCCTGACCACTCTTGCAGGGTGCAAATTGTTCCTGGTGGCCAACCTGGAGCTGCCCTGGGGCAGCCTGAGGGCATCACCTCTGGTCTTGTCCCTTGAGAGAAGAGCCCAACCCCCACCTGACTGCAGCCTCCTCTCAGGGAGCTGTAGAGGCCAATGAGGCCTCCCCTCAGCCTCCTCTTACCACCACTCAGCCTCACCACCCCCAGCTCCCTCAGCTGCCCCTCCCCAGCCTCTTCCCCACTTTCCATGCCCTTCTCTGCCCTGCTCCAGCTCCTCAATGTCCTCTCATCCACCCTGGCCTTGGACACTTCCATCTGTGGAGCCTCCCCACACTCCCTGGACAACCTGTCCCAGAGCCTCCCCAGGGCACAGAATTGCCTCCTGATGTCTCATCTCAGTGCAGCTTCTCCCAGTCTGAAGCCATCAGCTCCTACCCTGGCACTGCAAACCCTTGCCCAAACCACAGAGCCAGGCAGGCTGGCAGAGAGCTCCAAGCTCACCCATGCCAACCTCTGCCCCAGCCCTACCCAACCAACCAGACCATGGCACTCAGTGCCCACAGCCAGCCTTGGCTTCAACACCTCCAGCCATGGGCACTCCACCACCTCCCTGGGCAGCCCATCCCAGTGCCAATCACTCTCTCTGCCAACAACTTCCTCCTCACAGCCAGCCTCAGCCTGCCCTGGCACAGCTTCAGCCTCTGTGCCCTTCTTCTGGCCCTGCCTGCCTGGCAGCAGAGCCCAACCCCAGCTGGCCACAACCTCCCTGCAGGGAGCTGCAGACAGCAATGAGCTCTGCCCTCAGCCTGCTCTGGGCCAGGCTGCACCCCCCCAGCTCCCTCAGCCTCTCCTCACAGGGCTGTGCCCCAGG
Organism: Tricholaema leucomelas; assembly: GCA_013400475.1. Lineage (NCBI taxonomy): Eukaryota > Metazoa > Chordata > Aves > Piciformes > Lybiidae > Tricholaema lacrymosa > Tricholaema leucomelas. The sequence continues at coordinate 27,927 of WAAF01008032.1, forward strand.
CCCCTCCCCAGCCTTGCTGCCCTGCTCTGGGCACCTTCCAGCACCTCAACATCTTTGCTTCAACCCTGGGAGGGGGGCAAGGAGGTTTTTCTTCCTGCATGGCCCAGTTGGGAGCTTCTCTGGTGGGTGTTTGTGGCACCCTCGTGTCCCCTGGGTACCCTCCTCAGCACTCTGCTCTCTAAGGAGAAGTTGGAGCAACTCTTCTGCTTCCCAGGCTGCCTTCAGAGTGAGACAAGGAAGTCAGGACCCTCCCTGCTGCTCAGCAAACCTCATCTGAAGAGCTTTGGGAGTGGCAGCAAAGAGGTTGTTTTGTCCTTCTCCTGGCTTCCCTTCCAGGTTTCAGACATTCCCAGACTGGTTTTGGTGGGAAGGGAGCTGCAGAGCTCAGCCCTGACCTCAGCAGGCACAGCCCCAACCAGAGCAGGCTGCTCACAGCCTCTCAACAGCCTGAGCTGGCATGGTGCCAGCCAGGGGGCATCTCCCACCCCTCTGGGCAGTTTGGGTCAGGCTCTCCCTACCCTCAGCAGCTCCAATTTTTCCTCCTCTCCACTCCCAATCTCCCTCTTGGAGTCTCAAACCATTTCCCCTTGTCCTGCCACCACAGGCCCTGCTCCAGAGCCTGGTCCCAGCTCTCTGCTCAGCACTGGAAGCTCTCCAGAAGGTCTCCCTGGAGCCTTCTCTCCTCCAGGCTGAAGTCTCCCAGCAGAGCCCTTCCAGCCCTGCCAGCACTGCTGTGGCCTCCTCTAGGCCCTGCTCCCCCAGTCCCTGTTTGTGCTGTGCTGAGGGCTCCAGAGCTGCCTCCTGGCACTGCAGGAGAGGTCTCAGCAGGGCACAGCAGAGGGGCAGAGTCCCCTCCCTGCCCCTGCTGGCCAGCAGGAGGTGCTTTGGGGCACCTGGTCCAGCAGCAGTCCTGTCTCGCTGACGATCAGCCGCAGGGGCTGGGGCCCAGTGCGGATCAGGAAGGTCCCAATCTTCTCCACGATCTCCCCAAAGTGCTCCTGGAGCAGCAGGGAGCTGAGCTTGATCTCTGCCTGAGTCATCTCAGCTGCAGGGGTGAGAGAGCACCAAGAGAGCATCATAGAAGCACAGAGCCAGGCAGGCTGGCAGAGAGCTCCAAGCTCACCCATGCCAACCTCTCCCCCAGCCCTACCCAACCAACCAGACCATGGCACTCAGTGCCCACAGCCAGCCTTGGCTTCAACACCTCCAGCCATGGGCACTCCACCACCTCCCTGGGCAGCCCATCCCAGTGCCAATCACTCTCTCTGCCAACAACTTCCTCCTCACAGCCAGCCTCAGCCTGCCCTGGCACAGCTTCAGCCTCTGTGCCCTTCTTCTGGCCCTGCCTGCCTGGCAGCAGAGCCCAACCCCAGCTGGCCACAACCTCCCTGCAGGGAGCTGCAGACAGCAATGAGCTCTGCCCTCAGCCTGCTCTGGGCCAGGCTGCACCCCCCCAGCTCCCTCAGCCTCTCCTCACAGGGCTGTGCCCCAGGCCCCTCCCCAGCCTTGCTGCCCTGCTCTGGGCACCTTCCAGCACCTCAACATCTCTCTGCAATGGAGGAGCCCAGAACTGGGCACAGCACTCCAGGGCTGGCCTGAGCAGTGCTGAGCACAAGGGCACAAGAACCTCCCTGCTCCTGCTGCCCACACTGCTCCTCAGCCAGCCCAGGATGCCATTGGCTCTGCTGCCCACCTGGGCACTGCTGCCTCCTCTGCAGCTCCTCTCTGCCAGCACCCCCAGGGCCCTCTCTGCCTGCCTGCTCTCAGCCACTCTGGCCCCAGCCTGGAGCTGCTTGGGGTTGTTGTGGCTAAGGGGCACAGCCTGGCACTGGGGCTTGCTAAAACTCCTGGCACTGGCCTGTGCCCACCTGCCCAGGTCCCTGCAGAGCCCTCCTGGCCATGCAGTCCAACAGCAACCCAACGTTAGCATGGAAGAGAGGAATCAGATCCCAGCTTAAGGAAGAGAGGAATCAAATCCCAATATGATGGAAGGGAGGAATCAAATCCCAGCATCATGGAGGGGAGGAATCAAAACCCAACATCATGGAAGGGAGGAATCAAATCCCAACATCATGGAGGGGAGGAATCAAAACCCAACATCATGGAAGGGAGGAATCAAAACCCAAGATAATGGAAGAGAGGAATCAAATCCCAACACCTCCACGGCCACCAAAGTGTGGAACCCTGCACTTGGTCTTGTTCAATCTCATCCCCTTGGCCTCTGCCTCCCCTACTCCTTCCCCAGCTCTCCTGCAGCCCCTTCAGGCACTGGCAGGCAGCTCTAAAGTCTCCCTGGAGCCTTCTCTAGGCTGAACACTCCCCAGCTCCCTCCCCCTGCCCTCACAGCAGAGGCCTCCCAGCCCTTGGATCACCTTCATCACCTCCTCTAACAGTTCTGGGTCACCTCCAGAGGTGACCACAGCACTGCAGGGTTGGGGCAGAATCCTCTGCCCTGTAGCTGCTGCCTGCTGTGCTGGGGCTGCAGGGCCAGCAACAGGCTGCTGGAGCAGCAGCAGGAGGGCATTGAGAAGCAGCAGGCAGCAGGGGCAGCAGCAGGAGGGCACTGACCAGCAATAGAAGGGCACTGAGCAGCAGCAGCAGGAGGGCAATAAGCAGCAGCAGGAGGAAGGCACTGAGCAGCAGCAGCAGCAGGAGGGCACTGAGCAGCAGCAGCTTGAGGGAAATAAGCAGCAGCAGGAGGAAGGCACTGAGCAGCAGCAGCAGCAGGAGGGCACTGAGCAGCAGCAGGAAGACAATGAACAGCAGCAGCAGGAGGGCACTGAGCAGCAGCAGCAGCAGGAGGGCAATAAGCAGCAGCAGGAAGAAGGCACTGAGCAGCAGCAGCAGGAGNAGACAATGAACAGCAGCAGCAGGAGGGCACTGAGCAGCAGC
>WAAF01008033.1:857-13197 GCA_013400475.1 Tricholaema leucomelas
ACTGGAATGGGCTGCCCAGGGAGGTGGTGGAGTCGCCGTCCCTGGAGCTGTTCAAGGCAGGATTGGACGTGGCACTTGGTGCCATGGTCTAGCCTTGAGCTCTGTGGTAAAGGGTTGGACTTGATGATCTGTGAGGTCTCTTCCAACCCTGATGATACTGTGAGACTGTGATACTTAATTTTATCTACAGATGTATGCAGTTGATTTCTGATTTGACAGTGATAAATGTGATTATTTCATTTTGTACCAAGTTTGGGAAAAAAAAAGTATGAAATTGGAGTTTCAGTGACCTATTCAGTGACCTCATTGCTATCTACAGCTACCTGAAGGGAGGCTGTAGCCAGGTGGGGGTTGGTCTCTTCTCCCAGGCAACCAGCAATAGAACAAGGGGACACAGCCTCAAGTTGTGCTGGGGGAAGTACAGGCTGGATGTTAGGAGGAAGTTGTTGCCAGACAGAGTGATTGGCATTGGAATGGGCTGCCCAGGGAGGTGGTGGAGTCGCCACCCCTGGAGGTTTTCAAGCGAAATGGGGCACTTAGTGCCGTGATCTAGTTGATTGGATAGGTCTGGATGATAGGTTGGACTGGATGATCTTGGAGGTCTCTTCCAACCTGGTTGGTTCTATGGTTCTATATTCTATATGCATAGATAAAGGAAAAATTACTCGTCATGAATAGTTCTTAGAAAAGTAACAGATTATATTTTCAGTGCCATTTTAAAATTAATCTTAGAGTTGATTAAACAACTGTTAATAGTGGAGGAAAGTTTTCATTTATTTGCTTGTCTGTCAACTCACAGTCTTTAACATTCTTATTTGCATACAGCTAATGAAAGGGGTTAAATAATTTGCCATCACAGCTGCAAACAGAAGTGTTCATCCTTTTGCAATCTCTGCATAAAAAGAAAGAAAACATTTAAAGCTTAGTCTGTATGTAACCCTTGGTTAAATGGACTTGCAAGGACAAATTGTATCTATAAATGAAGTTAATTGGGCAGTATTCATTCTTGCTTATCATAGTGTTTCATGGTATTTCAGAGCTCTGCACTGCAAATAGTGAAGGCTGTTGATTTTACATGATGCTTCAGAATGTCAAGCTGTAAACAAAAATTATGAAAGGCATAATATGGTCCCAAAGTACACACATAGCTCCATCCATTGCTTTAGATTTGCTGATTCATATAAACCAATTTCAGTTGTGTTCTCCTGATGATAGCTTATGGTGATAAAAGGGCTCCCTAAATAATTTCAGTCTTTGCATTCATTCTGGAGCTATTTTCTTTTCACTCTGTGAGAACTGCAGATAGCATACGCAGTTCTTACTATAATATGTACTAAATAAATGCCTCAGACCACAGCTGTTCTGAGTTCTTTCTGCATCTCTATCACAGAATCACTTCCATTTTATCCTGAGCCTGTGGTACCTGGGGAGTGCAGTACCTTAACACAGCCTCTCTTTTAATATGTGTAAGTTAGAGACAAAGTGAGATTCATCTCAGTTATTGTATTTTGGAAGTCAATTTTTCAGCTAATCATTCAGTAGGCACTATGCCATTTATCTGATGCCACAGCACAAATTTAAGATAAGGCAGATAAATTGTGTCTTTAAGTCCCACTTGTTTCTGTTGACTGTAAAGGAAGCCTTAGGTGACTAGATGAGAAATCTGCAATCTGAATTAATTAGTTTTTTGATATAATTAGGCTATTATATTGTGATCCAGTTCATCATAGGCACAGCTGAAGAGTGAAAAGCCCAAGATCCTAGTAGCACAGCATGAAAACCAGGGGGAATGGGTTTAAACTGGCAGAGGGGAGATTTAGTGTGGATGTTAGGAGGAAGTTCTTTACAGTGAGGGTGGTGAGACACTGGGACGGGTTGCCCAGGGAGGTTGTGGATGCGAGCTGCTTCTGCCTCATTGCTCTTGGACAACATGTTCTGCTCTGTCTTGTGCTTTAGACCAGCTTAGCCCTGATATTTTTGGGCTTTTACAGCCTGGAAATTTTCGTGCCTCAAGTTTCCCAGGAGAAGGCATTTAAGTGCCTCACAACATGGCAAGAAGTGCCAGCAGCATTATGCTCTCTGCACAAGATCCTGCCTGCACCTCTGGAAACCTCCATGCCAAGAGGAACCAGGATCAGCTCAGAGATCACCTGCCTCTTTCCCAGCACCTTGGGAAGATCTAGAAGCCTCTCAGTGGCCAAGCAGTTCCAACACTGCCACAAAGGAGCCAGGGACTATCTTGAATTTTCTACCTTGCTGGAGTAGAACAGACCTTCCCTAGGGCTCCAGGCAGCCAGTCTGTAAGTGTGTGCTAGTTTAAGCCCAGTTAGAATGTTTTGGTGAGAAGAATTAGATTACAGGCTGTGAAAAGAAAACAATAATGGTGTCTACTTCACTCAGAGGCTTGCTGAGATGTATAAGAACAAGAACATAAATACAGGTAACAGAGTCACTCTCTGTCTGGGCTTTGGGCTGATCTTCTCTCTTTAACCTAACCTGCTGTCTGTGTGACTAATCCATCTGCATCCTAACCCCCCTGGCTGACCCTCCAAACTACCTTGAATATAAGGCAAGGTCTTGGGTAAGGTAGAGGGGTGGGAGGAAGGTGGAAGGGTGGTTGGGAGCCCCTCCTAGGGACTCAGGTTTCTGGGAGGGCTGTTGTGTTTCTATATTACCTTTTACCTTGCATATTTCTGTCTATAACTGTATATACTGTAAATATCTGTTTGTATATTGTGCTAAGCTGTAAATACAAAGCTTCATTCAATTTCCGGATCAGCTGAGTCCAGTTTGGGTGATTTTCCAAAGCAGGGGCAGTGGGTAGCATCCAAACCATCACAAAGTGAGGCAAAGCCATTTTGTGGCTAAACTTTTCCAAATTTTCCTAAACTACTATATTGCCCAGAAGCATCCTTGTAAAGATTTTCCCAATTGAATTAGAACCCAAATTTATCTAATTTGTATATAATTGTGGGTGGGGCTTTCTGGTAATAAAATTGACTGCATATTTTATAATTCCTGCCTCGTTAATTGCCCCAACTAAATCAGATGTACACACAAATTGCCCTGGGAGAAAAACAAATATGATTAATGATTGTCTAAAGATTTTAGCTCTCATTCCTTGGATTTATTTTAAAATAAATATATATTTCTAGTAGGAGGTGTCCCTGCCTATGGCAGGGGGTTGGAGCTGGATGATCCTTGAGGTCCCTTCCAACCTAAACCATTCTATGATTCCATGATTCTGTATATGGTTGGCAGTAATTCATTGAGATAGGTCTGATCTTGACCTCTTGAAATTAGTAATATGTATCTGCCTGTAATTATATTTCTTTCCACAGATTATTAGGGGAAAAAAAAAAATCTGTAGTGCCATGGTCTAGTTGACTAGCTAGGGCTGGGTGCTAGGTTGGACTGGATGATCTCGGAGGTCTCTTCCAACCTGGTTGATTCTATTCTCCTATATATACAAAGTGTTAGCATAAACATCCACACACTTGTCAGATAGAAGCTTACTTATTTATTTATTCATTTTGTCCTTAGATAATCCTTTAAGGGGGGGGAACCCCTCCCAGATATTTCTACTAATTGCACTATTGGGCACCAAAAATTGATTTGCCACATGAAACCAGGCTGTAATGTTCAATGACGGTTTTGGAGCTAACTTCTTACACACTTCACTGAATGTCTGCTCTGAAGTAATTGAGTCTGGGAAAAAGCTAAATAGGTCTTAAATAGGTCAGGGATCTGGAAGTTTGCATGTATTTGAAGGAAGTGGGTTTTGATTTCTCCAAGGAACACTAGATGGCAGCGTTAATCAAGATATTCCATGCTGCAGCTCGTTAAACTCTTTTACTATGGGAAAAAGGCTCCCAGAGAATTGTGTGAAACATTTATCTCTAGGTTTTATTTTCCTATTTTGAAGGAGAATTCAGATTAAATATTTATTGCAAGTGTATGGAGGTTCCAGGGTGTATTACTTCATAAAATAATCTCTGTGTAAGTGGTTCAAGCAAGGGCAAAATGGTGCTTCCATGCAGAAGATAAATAACAAGCTATGAGAATAAACAGAGGGAAAAGGAGCAAAATCGTGACATAAGTGGAAGGAATCGTAATATATGTGGAAGGAATAAAGTATATACACATTTTAAAATGAGGATTAAAGGTTGAAGAGGTTACAGGGAATGCCAGAAAAAACAAAAGAATGGAGATTAGTGGAAAAGCATAGGGGGATCTCAGGGTTTTGAGTAATCTAGGCAGCAAAACAAGAGATGTAACTTCTTAGGTATGTGAATTATTGACATATTGGTCACTTAGCTGACTCACCTTCAATGACTTATTGCTATCAAAAATAAGTAAATTGGTGTCTTTGAGTTCAAGCTTTGCATTGTTTCTATAATTGGCAGTGATGAAATCATAACCTATGCAGTCACTGCCCAGTGCCTGGGTTTTCAAAATGTGTCATTACGATTTATTTGCTTGACTCATGGGATGCTGATGCTTGATGGCAAAGCGACTCACCCAGCTGAGTCACTCCCAGGTCTTAGCAATGGTTGCTTCAGGGTAACTTTTTACCTTGAGTTCCATCTGACTGTGTACCCATCACAGAACTGTGAGTCAAATTTTATTTCCCAACAAGCTGCTAAAGCAACCTGCTGTGCCACTGACTTGGGAGCAGCTGAAGCCTAATAAGCTGGTCGATATTCTGAATTTCTAACTGCAAACCAGAGTAACCTCTTTCTTTGTGACCACAACGTGCTTATTCAATAGAGAGCAAACAAGGAATGCCCTGCCTCAACTTAACAAAAGAGTCTTCAGAGTGTTTCTGCTCAGGAAAAACAGGAGTTGTGTTAATGCATCAAAATTTTATTACAGTGATGAAATTAACATGAAATTAGTGCACAACACAGTTACAAAACCAGATAAAAGGAAGGTTTTGTTGACCTGCAGTCAAAGTGGGTGCAATGGTTTGGGAGTTACCCACCCCCACCACACTTATGAAATCACCCAGACTAGACTCAGCCAGCTGGGAGTTAAGGAATGAAGCTGTATTTAGAGTTTAGCATCATTTACAAGCATATATATACACAGATATACACAGTTACATACAAGTTAAAAGTAATGCAGAAATACAAATTCCCTCCCAAAACAATCAGTTTGCCAGGAGGCTCTTGACCCAAACCTCCTCCCCCCTCCCTCTTTCCCTCCCTTCATAAATGGCCAGATCAATCCCTGTATATCTCACATGATAAATCTGGAGAGATCTGAGGTGAGATGTCAAAAAGACAACAAGGAGGTTAGAGGAAAAAGGGTTAGATTGGATTAGAGTTAAGGCAATGGCAACCACACAGACTTGCTGTATGAGTTCTACATATCCTGTGCTGAAAACAGTGAGTTCTCAATCTGAGATAACAGCAATGTTGCATGTGAACCACGGGGAGAAATTTGTTAGCACACCTGTGCTAGTTTGAAGCTAACTGGAATATTTTGGTGAGAAGAATTAGATGATAGGCTGTGAAAAGGAAACAATGGTGATGTCTACTGCACTCATAGGCTTGCTGAGATAGATAAAAACAAGAACATGAATGTAGATAACAGAGTTGCTTTCTGGCTCTGGCTGCCTCCCTTCTCTCCTTAACCTGCTGTCTGTGTAACTAATCCATCTGCTTCCTGACCCCTCTGGCTGATTCTCCAAACTCACCTTGAACGTAAGGCAAAGTCTGGGATAAGGTAGAGCGGTGGAAGGGAGGTGAAAGGGTGGTTGAGAGCCCCTTCCAGGGTCTCTGGTTTCTGGGAAGGGTGTTGTGTTTCTGTATTAGTTTTTAACTTGTATATTTCTGTCTCTAACTGTATAGATTGTAAATACCTGTTTGTACATTGTGCTAAACTGTAAATATAAAGCTTCATTGCCTAATTTCCAGCCACTGAGTCAAGTCTGGGTGATTTTCTTAAGTGGGGGGGTGGTGGGTAACACCCAAACCGTAACAACACTTTAACTAGAATAGGAGAGGCCTCAGACAGAATACTCTTTTCACTTTGGACATCCTATATTAAAGAAGACTTAGACATAATTCAGAGAATGGCAATGAAAAATACTACGAAATTGGGGAAGCATGAACTGGAAGGGGAAAGTCTGCTCTGCACAACCTTTCAGGTATTTAAGACAGTGATTATCAGGAAATGATCAGTGGTGCTCTGTAACTGATAGGTGCATGTAGAGAAGAATGGTATGGTAGTAGTTTAATCTGAAGGGGAAAAAATAGCTTTATATTTAGTATGAGAATTATCATTCTAAGTTTGAGAGTGGTGCAATGCTGTAAGGCTGTGGAATATACTTCAGCCTGGAGAGGAGAAGGCTTCGAGGAGACCTTATAGTGGCCTTCCAGTATTTGAAGGGAGCCTACAGGAAAGCTGGGGAGGGACTATTTACACGGTCTAGTAATGTTAGGACGAGGGGGAATGGGTTTAAGCTGGAAGAGGGGAGGTTTAGACTGGATGTTAGGAGGAAGTTCTTTACAGTGAGGGTGGTAAGGCACTGGAACAGGTTGCCCAGGGAGGTTGTGGATGCTTCCTCCCTGGAGGTGTTTAAGGTCAGGCTGGATGAGGCCTTGGGTGAGCTGCTCTAGTGGGAGGTGTCCCTGCCTATGGCAGGGGGTTGGAGCTGGATGATCCTTGAGGTCCCTTCCAACCTAAACCATTCTATGATTCTATGATACTTGTCTGAATTTTTGTACTGAAGTTTAGAGAAGATTCTGCATCTGTATTTTCTGGTCTCTTGTAATATTTCATTTCTGCCTCTGTATTTTCTGGTCTCTTGTAATATTTTATTTCTCTCTGTGGCAGATTTGAATCACATCTGAGGTTTTTTTTTTTTTTTTACATATGTACACATATTTTTTTTCATATTCCTCTAACATTAGTAACAATTTTGCATTGTAGGGAGAGCAGAGCAGTCTTTCAAGTTGTGGCAGGGGAGGTCTAGGCTGGATGTTAGGAGGATGTTCTTCCCAGAGGGAGTGGGTTGCCATTGGAATGGGCTGATCAGGGAGGTGGTGGAGTTGCTGTCCCTGAAGGTCATCAAGAAAAGCCTGGCTGAGGCACTTAGTGCCATTGTCTAGTTGATTGGACAGCCCTAGATGCTAGGTTGGACTGGATGATCTTGGAGGTCTTTTCTAACCTGGTTGATTCTATGAGTCAGTAGAAATGCTCTGAGGGAATTGTGTCACACAGTAGGTGCAGAATGCATGTGCAATTCATGCCCTCAAGAGCAAGGTCATCTGTAATTACAACCCTTTAAAAGTGCTGAAAGTTCTTCTAGATATTGCAACATAGGTAACAGAAACAGTGAGTGGACATTATTAGGCATTTATTGATTTGCCTGAATTGCACAGGTTATGGCTTGGAATTCTATTAATTAGAAGCTCAGAGATATTTCATGGGATCTGAAAGTGTATCTGTTTGTTGAGCAGGCTGAATACAGCTGGCTTATTTTGTGGCTGAATCTTGTGTTTATAGCTTCATAAAACATGGCTTGTGGTTTTATTATAGTGATCATCCTTCATTTTCTTTGTGATTAGAGTTCTCAGTTTTTTTTTCCCTTGTGCAAAAAAAAATGCTGTATGACTTAAGAATTCTGTGTCAGGAACCCTGGATTCCATAGTATGGCTTAAAGCTCCACAGGAAGCTTCTTACTCTAGTTACTCTAAGCCATCTTACATAGTGCAAGAGAGGCATATTTCTGGCATGGAATTATTTCAGTATATGAAGTTTATTGTTTTATATTAAATTCCATGTTCCTACACTGAAAATACCCTAAATCAACTCAAAATAAAATAATAAAGTAAACTCATCCTTATATGTATTTTAGGATTAAAGGAAGATAAAAAAGAAACCAGAGATCAAGATAGGTAGGGAAGAAGAAACACAATAGCTGAAGAACTCTTACAGTTTTTAGCTGTAATTCAGAGATTCTCCCTGGTCAATACCTCCTCTGTTTTTTCTATTTTAACCTTTTATTTCTTTGTCTTTGTAGTGATATATCTGTATCTGTATCTATATATATCAATAATATTTATTTATTTTTTTTTAAAAATGCATTTTTTATGATTTCACAGTGTAATAGAATCAACCAGGTTGGAAGAGACCTCCAAGATCATCCAGTCCAACCTAGCACCCAGCCCTGTCTAATCAACTAGACCATGGCACAAGTGCCTCATCCAGGCTTTTTTGGAACACTTCCAGGGATGGTGACTCCACCACCTCCCTGAGCAGCCCATTCCAATGGCAAATCACTCTTTCTTTGAAGAACTTCCTCCTAACATCCATCATTCCAAGGTCTAAAACTGGAAGACATGTTATTATATAATGAAGTCTGCCTTCCTTCCCAATAGCAACCACAGAGCAGGTTCCTAGTCTCTAAACAACCATGCCACTAACTGCCTCCTCATCCAGTCTTTTTGAGCACCTCGAGGGATGGCGACTCCACCACGTCCCTGGGCAACCCATTCCAATGGCAAATCACTCTCTGTGAAGAGCTTCCTCCTAACATACTGAAATGGCTGCAGCTTAAAGTAAATAGCTGTGTCATTATTTCATGATGAAAACAAGTCTCAACATTACATCTTAAAATAAGACCAGTGTTTGAAATGGTGATTAGATCGAAAATGCCATTTCTCTAAATGATGACAATAGTGGATTCTACCAATAAATGCATCGTTACATATTCAAAATGATGTTCGTGTAACTGCTGTGCTACAGGGAGAGAATGCTGCTCGAGTCAGCTTCGTGAATCCTTGTGCCAGCTAACCTCAAAACAGCCACTAGATGGCACTGTTCGCATGAGAGTACCTTTACAGCGCTGCTGGAAACGATTCCAGTCTGCATTTCCATGCATTTGCTTCTTTCTTATTTTAAATGTGCTTGGTTTGTGAGTTTTCTACTCTCTTTATTATTATTATTATTATTATTATTTTTACAGGGCTGAAAGGAACCACACATTAAAAAAACACTGAGATTTGAGATTCAAAACCTCTGTTCCTGTACTGTCGTCATTTGCAGGACTTCTTCAGAGACACTGCTTAGTCTTTATTGCTGTAGTTTCCCCAATAAACCTTCATTTAAGCAATCATGCCAGGGCCAGGCAGATGATCAAGTGGTGCAGATTTACACATACCTTAGTTGTGTGACAAAGCATGAGGCAAAAGCACATCACCATCTCATAGAATCATAGAATGAACCAGGCTGGAAGAGACCTAAGGTCATCCAGTCCAACCTAGCACCCAGCCCTATCCAATCATCTTATATCTCCTGTTGCAAACACAATAAAAAACAATTAAAATGTGTTATATTAATGTTTATATTTCAGTTTGGTTGGGAATTAATATTTTTATATTTTAAAATACCTTAAAAGATACAGAATCATAGAATCAACCAGGTTGGAAGAGACCTCCAAGGTCATCCACTCCAACCTATCACCCAATCAACCAGACCATGGCATCAAATGCATCATCCAGTCCTTTTTTAACACCTCCAGGAATGGTGACTCCACTACCTCCGTGGGCAGCCCATTCCAATGCCAATCACTCTCACTGGGAAGAACTTCCTCCTAACATCCAGCCTAGACCTCCCCTGGCACAACTTGAGACTGTGTCCCCTTGTTCTGTATTATGAAACTGTTAGTTATCTGTTTGTCTGAAATTCTTTGATTGCAATTTATTTTCTTTCCTCATATAATTAATGAGCTGTTGGTTTTGCTTGGGTTTTTTTGTTTGTTTGTTTCTTTTTTAAACTAAGAACAAAAAGTTCTGTGTTAGACTGCTTGTTTGCTTCATTCTGATTTATACAGAGTGTAAAGCCCAGAGATGGTACAGTGCTGATACCAGGATCCATGCTGTCTTCACTACCAGGTTATTGCAGCAGAAATTCTGGAAAGGCCAGTGGTCATGTTAACCTACTTACACCTCACATATGAAGGAAGTTCTTGCCAGAGAGAGTGATTTGCCATTGGAATGGGCTGCCCAGGGAGGTGGTGGAGTCGCCGTCCCTGGAGCTGTTCAAGAAAAGCCTGGATGAGGCACTTAGTGCCATGGTCTAGTTGACTGGCTAGGGCTGGGTGCTAGGTTGGACTGGATGATCTTGGAGGTCTCTTCCAACCTGGTTGATTCTATGATCCTAACATTAGCATAATTTGTCATGGTAAGAAATTTTCCAGCCATTTAAAGGTATTTGAATATAACCATTTACCTACCAAGAACTGCACAGAATCCTTCAAATTCATAGACCTCTACTTATTTTCCTTTTTTTCCCTCCCCACCCCCCTTCTTTTTTTTTCCCTTTAAGAAAAGCAATTTCTTGGGAAGGGTAATGCCACAGGACCTCTCCTGGGGAAAAAGAAGCATTTAATGTTTTCCCCTCCTCAGGGGAGCTGCAAGTACTCTCTGCATACGTGCAGTGTAACGAGCCTACTAAAGAAATAAAGAGCAAATAGCTACACTCTTTAGTTTGCTTAGTTAACTGAATATTTTCATCAGAAACATTTATTCAGTATCTGGAGCCTCCCAAACCATAATGAAGACCTATCATATAGACTTGAGTGGTCCAGTTATCTTCCTTAAGGCCTGTATAAATTGTTCATATGAGAGGAAACGACATCCATTGAGAAATGTAAGGAGATGCAGGACCCATCCGTGCTATCAAACCATTGTAAAGAAAGACAACACATTTGCTGGAAGCAGCTCTCCTGCTAGTTACTAGTGCTCAGCAGGTTTTTTGCTTGCTTATAGCTGCAACAGTTTACATCAGTGGACCGATTATATAATAATTCTCAGGTGTTGTTTATGCAGACTTCCCATGGACAAAAGTGATCACTAGAGAGGAAATGATATGACACCTCTGACATGAGACCCTCAGGTTCACAGAATTAAACAGGTTGGAAAAGACTTCTAGGATCATGGAGTCCGACCTGTCACGTAACCATGCACTTAGTGCAACATCCAGCCCCCTTTTAAACACCTCCAGGGATGGTGACTCCACCACCTCTCTGGGCAGCTCTTCTGTGAAGGCCATCCTAACATCCAGCCTAAACCTGCTCTGACACAACTTGAGACTGTGTCCCCTTGTTCTGTCACTGGGTGCCTGGCAGAAGAGACCAACCCCCACCTGGCTACAGCCTCCCTTCAGGTAGTTGTAGGCAGCAATGAGGTCCCCCCTGAGCCTCCTCTTCTCCAGGCTAAACAACCCCAGCTCCCTCAGCCTCTCCTCATAAGGTTTGTGTTCCAGGCCTCTCACCAGTTTTGTTGCCCTTGTCTGGACACCTTCCAGCACCTCAACATCTCTTGAACTGAGGAGCCCAGAACTGGACACAGTACTCAAGGTGTGGCCTGAACAGTGCTGAGTACAGGGGCAGAATGACTTCCCTGGTTCTGCTGGCCACACTATTCCTGACACAGGCCAGGATGCCATTGGCCTTCTTGGCCACCTGGGTACACTCTTGGCTCAGGTTCAGTCATCTGTCAACCAGCACCCCTAGGTCCCTCTCTGCCTGGCTGCTCTCCAGCCACTCTGTCCCCAGCCTGTAGCGCTGCCTGGGGCTGTTGTGGCCAAAGTGTAGAACCCTGCACTTGGCCTTGTTCAATCTCATGCCCCTATATGTATAATGTACTCTGTAGGTTATATTGTTTTGAAAATGATACTTTAAAAATTGATTTTTTTAGTGAATCCATGATAGCAGTGAATGATTAATCTATTCAGTGGGACTTGCTATCTCATATGTAAGTTTTTTTGAGGAAAATTAGGACACAGCATCGTGGTGAGAATCCTTTATTTTGTTTGAAATGAATGAGGCAATGAAACACCATATATTAACACAGTTGGTCTTCTGAAACTGTTAATATGCTTGTGGAAAAAATATATGTGTGAGAGAAGCTTTTTAATATTGCTGAGAAAGTTGTGATCTTTGGATGAATGATGTTTCTTTATTTTAAATGGTTTATAAGTGTTTTTGCCATTTATGTGATTTGATTATTGAAGGGTGAATGGGCATTATAAAATATTGCCTTGAAAGGGAAACATAAATCTTAAAGAAAAATGTTTCTTATGATTCCTCTGTGATTGGAGGGACTGGAGTCCGACTATCAAAAAAGGGCAAAAGAATTCTAGCCCATGAGTTGGCAGCCCTCACTGAGAGGGCTTTAAACTAGGTTTGAGTGGGGTAGGGGTTGAAACCAGGCTCTCCACAAAGGAAGCTGAGGGTGGTAAGCCAGTGTAAGGGATAAAATCAGCATCCCAGTTGAAGTGCGTGTGCACTAATGCACACACACACACACACACACACACTGTGTGT
>WAAF01008033.1:13246-38773 GCA_013400475.1 Tricholaema leucomelas
CCCTGCCTATGGCAGGGGGTTGGAGCTGGATGATCCTTGAAGTCCCTTCCAACTTAAACCATTCTATGATTCTATGAGAATGCATGCAGTATGGACAACAAATGGTTTGCCTGTGGTGGAGTCACCATCCCTGGAGGTGTTTAAAAGGAGGCTCGATGAGGCACTTGGTGCCATGATTTAGTTGATTGCGGGGGTTGGGTGATAGGTTGGACTTGATGATCCTGGAGATCTTTTCCAATCTGGTTATTTCTGTGATTCTATAAACATCTTATTTCAGAAAGAAAGCCAAACCAAAACCAAAATCAAAACCAAACCTAACTTCAGCAACATTTCTTCTCAACTTATCTACAAAGCAGCCATCAAAATACGATTTAGTTCATGCTAGGTCACCTTAGTGATCAGTGGCAAGAAAAAATGTCACCTCTAAAAGGCAGTACATGTATCTCACATATCTGTCTTAAAAATAGACATATCACCTCCTGAAAATGCTTACTTCTCTGATTTCATGTAATGAATAAAATGAATAGGGCTGGGTGCTAGGTTGGACTGGATAATCTTGGAGGTCTCTTCCAACGTGGTTGATTCTATTCTATTCTATTCTGTTCTGTTCTATTCTATTCTATTCTATTCTATTCTATTCTATTTGGTAAAAGCAGTGCATGTGGTGATGAGCTGACATACAGAAGGTTCACTTTAAAATTTTCATATAAAACCAGGTTGTTAATACTTTCCTAATTGGGTCTTTTGTGTTCTTCTAAGGTCAAGTTCAGATTCAAGATGCTTTTATTTCAGGTCAGCAGTGTAATTCTTTTAAGGGTTTGGCAACTGGAGAATGTAACAGATGTGTTTTCCAGGTGCAGTTATCAATTTCTGGATATATGCTGTTGGCTCACCTATTACTTAGATTAAAACCTCTTACTCTTGGGATTCCTGTGGTGTGATCCTCTGACACTGATTTTGCAAACAGGGTTTGCAATGGTGGCTGCCTTGGAAACTTTCCAGTTTGGAATAGGATAACAAAAAACTTTGGGTTTCTAATTTGCTGTTTTTCTTGAGTGCTTGTTCTCATGTGTCAGAGACATTCCAGGAGCAAGACAGTACCAAAATATACCCTTTACCCTCTGGCACCCTCTCTATAAATGAGCTACAAATTTCTATGCTCTGGCACCCTCTCTATAAATGAGCTACAAATTTCTGTGTGCGCTTCCACCTTTTTTTTTTTTGTACAGAGTTCTGCTTAGTTACAGAGGTGAATTATGCTCTTAATCTTTTCTGCAGCAGAATTCTAAAAGCCAAAACTTATTATTAATAAGTTTAGGCAGAATATATTTCCATTTTTAAATTCTTACTTTTATTCCTGCTGCCTCCTTTGAATTACATTAATGTTAGTAGCAATGTCTTTGTATTACTTTTAGGAACACAAAAACTACCACGCTAGTGTTTAGTATTGAGACATGAAGCAAACCTTTCATTGTGTAGGTGAAACAGTTTCAAATCTACTTTAACATAATCTCCCTTTCCCCCTGTGTACTTATTTTTCTGAGGAATATAGAGTTTTTATAGAAATTCAACATATGTAGTGAAACTCTTCAGGAATCTCCAGAAAATCAATGGAAAATATGCAAGAAGCTTTTGGAATCACAGAGAATCACAGAATCACAGAACATTAGAAGCTGAAAGGGACCTCCAGAGATCACTGATTCCAGCCCCCCTGCTGGACACTCTTTCCTTGATGCACCCCACGATGCCATTGACTCTTTTGGCCACAAGGGCACATTGCTGTCCCATGCAGAACTTGCTGTCCACCAGTCCAACCTATCACCCAGCCCTATCCAGTCAACTAGACCGTGGCACTCAGTGCCTCATCCAGGCTTTTCCTGAACACCTCCAGGGACAGCGAAAGTGTAAGCAGAAGATTTTCATAACAGGGTAGATGAATACTAAAATGAACTTCCAAGGAAGTGATATAATGGCAGGCTATTAAGAGGAGTAATAAGTAGGTGAAAATTAGTGGACTGCAAATAAAGAAAGATCAAATCTGCATCCAGTTATCACATACAGACTTAAATCTGTGAATCTCCCAGTACCCAGTACTGATTATTCAAAATGCTTAAGGACAGTTGAAATATTCAGATAAATGGAATTAAGGGTAGATTGTTGTGGGAATTATGGGAAACCAATATCATGCTGGAAGGGATAACCATAGATGCAAGTCATGGTTTTGACTGGCAGTGTCTGAGCTCTCTTTGGCACTGCTTATCTCTGGAAAGTCAAATGCATTCCTGGACCATATGGCCTCTAGTTTTGAAGGCTTTCCCTAACACAGTGCCATTTCATGTGTGGGAAGGGTATGGTTCATCTTGCAAATCTGTGTAACTTGCTCTTCTTCATAATCTGTTCTCTACTAAGGCCAATGAAAAGACTCCTGTCAATCCTAATGAAATCTTCATGTGACTTTTGCAGCTTTCTTGAAAATCATGGGGTTGATCTGTTCCTGTGAATCTGAAAGGATTCCAGTTCACCTAAGAAAAATCTGCCCTTGTGTTTTGTCCTGAAAAACAGGATATATTATTTAGTGACTGTTTTGTATCTTTCAGGGAAGATCTGAGGTGATCTGGAAAAGATTGTGCAAATAAGTAACTCATAGTGTTAGTATTTTGTTAGTTGATGAACTTGAAAATGCATGTGAAAAATTTATCCTACTGGAGTAGGCAGGGATGAAAAGGTTTTGTTCTTCTTACACCCGATGTGACCATTGCCACTCAGGACTTCCAAGGAGCTGAACAGTTCACATTTCTGTTTTTAAGACCAGCTGGATCTCTTTTAAGTCCATCAGGGAATACAGCAAGTTAACCAAGGTTAAAATAGATTGAGGAGGAAGTTCATCAGAGGTGATGACCTCTGGTGAGGTTCATCTATTTTCACAGTTATCCTTTCCTGGATGACTCCTTCTGTCCTCTGTGATGTATTCTATTTAGTGCCTCATTTTGTGATAGTAGTTTCCTGGATCACAGATGACACTCCAGCAGTGGGCTATTTCATTTCTTGGGGGGAAATGATTGACATTCCACAGGATACTTTAGCTCAGTTGCTTTAATTCTGGTACTGTAAATACGTAATTCCTTTTCTTATGTTTTAACAGCATTATGAAGGTAAAAAGAGTAGATTAAGACAGAAAAGTATTTTCTACGTGGTTGATTCTATGATTCTATATACAGAAATATACAAGTTAAAAAGTAATACAGAAACACAACAGCCCTCCCAGAAACCAGAGTCCCCAGGAGGGGCTCTCAACCACCCTTCCGCCTCCCTTCCACCCCTCTACCTTATCCCAGAATTTGCCTTATGTTCAGAGTGAGTTTGGAGAATCAGCCAGGGGAGTTAGGAAGCAGAAAGATTAGTTACACAGACAGTAGGTTAGAGAGAGAAGTGCATGCAGCCAGAGCCAGAGAGAACTCTGTTATCTGTGTTTATGTTCTTGGTTTTATACATCTCAGCAAGCTAATGAGTGAGGTAGACATCACCATTGTTTCATTTTCACAGCCTATAATCTAATTCTTCTCACCAAAACATTCCAGCTAGCTTCAAACTAGCACAAGTTCAGGCTTTTAAAAGTTTGGGAGAACCAGTACACCTTAACTATCAAACTATCATTTTGAAGGATCTATCCATGCACAGCATTTCCTTTGTCCTTTGGTCAGTCTTTCTCATGTGCCCATACTGGTAAATATGTTTCAGTCTATCTTCCAACATTTTACTAATCTTTGATTTTTTTCCATAAGAACTCCTCTGAATCAAAGAAGAATTTAGTCATTACTGAAGGAGAATAGATACTGTACTTTCTCTTTTGCTCTGAGCATCTTTTAGGGCTAAATTTGGCGATAAGCTTATTGAGTAAGTGGTGTAGATAGTAAGAAATCAGTAACAAGTTAACAGTCCAACAAGAAAAATCTCAACAAAGGACTTAGAATAGAGGAAATTCTGCTTGTTCTGTTTCATTAATAGTTCAGCAAGCAGATTCTGATTTACAGCAGCATGATTCAAAAGCATTTCTATTAAAATGAGATTTGCATGAGATTAGAATCTTTGCCTCCATTTTAGCAGTGCTTTATTTGTTAACTGAAAATAACTCATACTTTCTGGTGAGAGCAGAAGTCTTGTGGAACGGTGGATGCATCTTGCATATTTAGCTGGTTCCAAGTGTCAGAGCAGAGGTTCCCCTGCAGTCCATGGATGACCATGACCAGTGCTGGGCCCGGTCCTGTTCAATAGTTTTATTGATGATCTGAACAAGGGGATTGAGTCCAGCATCAGTAAGTTTGCAGATGACACCAAGCTAGGAGAGGAGCAGGTGTGGATCTGTTAGATCAGGGGTCCTCAAACTACAGCCTGCAGGATGGATACAGCCCCCCAGGGTCCTCAGTCTGGGCTGCCGGTATTTACAGAACTCCCCTGCCCTCCCCCTGCCAGGGGTTGGGGGGGAACCATCAGCCACTTCCTGCCACTTAATCCACTCGCCAGCCTCTGCAGCCCCCGAGCATCTGCTGGGACTGGGCTGGAACCAAACTGTAGTCTGGCCCCGACAAACTATAGTCCGGCCTCTGACAGTGTCTGAGGGACAGTGACCAGCCCCCTGTTTAAAAAGTTTGAGGACTCCTGTGTTAGAAGGTAGGAGAGCCCTGCAGAGGGACCTAGACAGGCTGGATGGGTGGGCAGAGGCCAATGGGATGAGATTTAACAAGGCCAAGTGCAGGGTTCTACACTTTGGCCACAAGAACCCCAGGCAACACTACAGGCTGGGGACAGAGTGGCTGGAGAGCAGCCAGGAAGAAAGGGACCTGGGGGTACTGGTAGATAGTAGCTGAAGATGAGCCAGCAGTGTGCCCAGGTGGCCAATAGAGCCAATGGCAACCTGGCCTGGATCAGGAACAGAGTGAGCACTAGGACAATGGAGATTATTCTGCCCCTGTACTCAGCACTGGTCAGGCCACACCTTGAGTACTGTGTCCAGTTCTAGGCCCCTCAATTCAAGAGAGATGTTGAGATACTGGAACGTGTCCAGAGAAGGGTGATGAAGCTGGTGAGAGGCCTGGAACACAGCCCTGTGAGGAGAGGCTGAGGCAGGTGGGATCTAGTTGATGGAGAAGGGCTGGGTGATAGGTGGGACAGGATGATCTTCAAGGTCTCTTCCAACCTGGTTGATTCTGATTCTATTCTATGAATCTGTGATACTGCAAATATTCATGCCTCAGCCTGTGGAGAACCCTATGTTGGAACAGGTCGATATGCCTTGCAGGAAGCTGCAATCTATGGAAAGCTCACACAGGAGAAGGCTCCTGACAGGAGCTGTTGTCCATAGAAAGAAGCCCACATAGCAGCAAGTTTTCCATCAGGAGCTGTGGTCCATGGGAAGACTCATGCTGGGACCGTGGAACAGCTTGAGGAGGAGGGAGTAGCAGAGATGAAGTGATAAGAACTGACTGCAACCATTCTTCCCCAACCCCTACACTGCTTGGAGCGGGAGAGGTACACAGCAGAGGAATTGGGACTAAAGGACTGATAGTGAACTTAGGAAGAAGTGTTTGGGTTCACCCCTGTTTCTGACCATGCTACTCTGTTTTTAATTGACAGTAAATGAAAAAAATCCTCCCCAAATTGACTCTGTTTTGCCCATGGTGGTAATTGGTGATTCCTCTCCCTGTCTGTTATCTGATCCTGTGAGCTTTTAAGTCTTGTTTTCTCCTCTGATCTTGCTAAGGAAACAGAGTAAGAAAGTAGTTTGGTGACAACCTGGGAGACAGCAAAGGTTAGCCCACTACTACAAGTATTATTGAAATACATGAAATTCCATTTGAGTATAAGAGAAGTCTTTCATTGTGAGGGTCAGGAACAGGTTGTTCAGAGAGTCTGTGGAGCCTCCATCCTTGGAGATATTAAAAATTCAGCTGGGCATAGTCCTCAGCAACCTGCTGACACTGCTTTGAGCAGGAGGATTAGATTGGATGACCTCCAGTGGTCCCTTCCAGCTTCAACAGTTGAGTGATTCTGTGAGATAGAAGTGAAGATTAGTCTTCACTCACAGGAATCCTGTTAAATCTAAATGCTGTGTTTTGATGTCGTGGGGAAGAAACTCAGGATTTCACAAGAAATGAACATTTTGAACTTAAAAATAAGTAGCTTCACCTTTCCTGCAATGCTAAAAATTAAATACATGAATGATCTTGAACTTGTGTCAATGATCTTATTTAAAACCTGTTTGGCATTTTATAAAATTTACTCTATTTAGTGCTAGTCACAGTTTAATAAATCAAGAAGACAGATGAAATGAAATGATGGAAACCAACAGAGTAATTACTGAAGTCAGTCATAACTCTAGCAAAATACAGACTGCCTTTTTTTTTAATCTTAAATTTAAACCTTGACAATAAAAGATGACAGAAGTTCAGCTTGAAATTGTAGAAGGTGTGAAAAAAAACCCACTTTTCCACCTCTCTAGCAGTCGCTGGAGAATAACCTGATTATCTCATTTCAGTTTCATAGAATCATAGAATCAACCAGGTTGGAAGAGACCTCCAAGATCATCCAGTCCAACCTAGCACCCAGCCCTATCCAGTCAACTAGACCATGGCACTGTGGCTCATCCAGTCTTTTCTTGGATGCCTCCAGGAATGACGACTCCACCACCTCCCTGGGTGGACTTGATGAACTTAAAGGACTTTTCCAGTCCAGGCAATTCTGTCATTCTCTGACTTTGAGTGGAGACAGGAGCAAAGAATGACAGAACGAAACATACTCTTCCTCTAGCAGTCTGGTTATTTTACTGTAACAGAACTCTGCAATTCACATAGGGTAACATCATCTGAAAACTGATACTTGAAATCAGTGCTTTACCAAAGTGCCAAAAGCCTGCCAGAGAGAAATGTACTGCCCCTCTGTACTGCCCTGGAAGACAGAAGTTATTTTGCTGTCTTTGACCTTGAGAAAGCTACTGACCTTCTCTACCTCCATTTCCCCTTCTGCAGGAGTTGTTGCATGTTACTGCCTCACCTACATTCAGTGCATATTAATAAGTTAATGTCTTGAAGTACATTAAAGTTTCATAGTGAATGCTCACACTACAGAAATTATTCAGTAATGAATTGGTGTGATTTTACTGGGCCTGGGATCAGGTTTCGTTCAAATCTCAGCCATCACTGAACGCCTCTAGAGCTGTAAGTAGCCACTCACAAGTTGGACTAGCTCAAACTTTGTGAAACACTGCAATATTCCAAAACTGCAAGAGCTGTAATTTACTTAGCTAGGTATGCCTCTGCTTGTTTTATGCATGTCCTCTTGATAATGACTAATCCATCAAGGTGTGGAGTATTTCCCATGACATACAGATAGATATGTGCATGTAGCTTGAGCTGGCAGTTTGTATGCTTTGATCTTGGAGGTCTCATCCAACCTGGATGATCAACAAAGACATTAACCCACAATGGAAAAAAAAAGAAGTAAGCAGATTCCAAATGATTAGAGATATTAGCAAAAGCTAACTGTAAGTGCAGACACTTCCCATCTTTATGAGTGATGTGGTCTTTGGAATGGCACCATGTGATGGTTTGGGTATTACCCACCCCCCAACCCCCCTACTTTGGAAATCACCCAGACTAGACTCAGCCAGCTCTGGAAATTTGAATGAAGCTTATTATTTACAGCTCAGCACAATATACAAGCAGATATTTACAGTATATACATTTTATATACAGAAATAGACAAGGTAAAAGCTAATACAGAAACACAACAACCCTCCCAGAAACCTGAGTCCCCAGGAGGGGCTTCCGGCCGACATGGTTTAGTTGACAGGACAGGGCTGAGTGCTAGGTTGGACTGGATGATCTTGGAGGTCTCTTCCAACCTGCTTGATTCTATGATTCTGTGATCTGTATAGCTACAGTAAGAGAACAGAACTGTAGGGTATTTTAACAAGGCAGCTTGTAAAGAGACGGGAATGACTGCAGCAAGAGGCAAACAAAGGCTTTGTTTACACTTAAGGCTTCCATATTTACTTAAACCAGATGAATCAGAGTTTGAGAGTATGGAAAACAAAACAAAAAAAGTGGTAGGCTAGCCTTAATTTTCTCACTTGATTATGATAATTTTCTCTGTGACTCTGTTTTAGATTTCAGTGGTGATATTCACATCCTTAGACAGCAGAAATATATTGAAGAATATTTTGGAAAATATTTCAAAAGACTACTTCATATTATGAATAAATTCAACATTGTTTGTTTGTTTTTTTTCAATTAAATTGAGCTGATTCAACCAGCAACAGAACAAGGGGACACAGTCTTAAGCTGTGGTGGGGGAGGTCTAGGCTGGATGTTAGGAGGAATTTCTTCCCAGAGAGAGTGATTTGCCATTGGAATGGGCTGCCCAGGGAGGTGGTGGAGTCACTGTCCCTGGGGGGTGTTCAAGGAAAGCCTGGATGAGGCACTCTTCAAGATATGCTAGGCACTTTTTTTCTGGTTTGACTTTAGGGTGAATATGTCTGGAAATATCTTGTACTTGGACAGGACTCGACTCATGACAGCTGAGAGTATTCTTCTTACCCACTGAAAGAAAAACTGTGATCCAAAAAATCCTGACCTCTGCACTGTACATGATGTCTCAAATGTACCCTGGTAAGAAGATTCCTAGGAATAATAGATTTTAAGGCTGATTATCCCAACCCCTTGCACAAAGCAAGCCGTGAGAGTTCACTCTATGACTCCTTCAAAAACCATAACATTAGGTTGGTGCCAAATCTGTATGTGAAGGATTAAATCCTCTTAATTCACTGTCACACTTATTTTTTCCAGATGAAGTTAGCACTACTGACAGGGAAGGATAGGATGTGAGCTCAGACCAATGGATGCGGTGTTCAGCAAAAGCCTGGCTGAGGCACTTAGTGCCATGGTCTGGTTGATTGGACAGGGCTGGGTGCTAGGTTGGACTGGATGAGCTTGGAGGTCTCTTCCAACCTGCTGGATACTATGATTCTATGATTGTCATGAGAACCAAGTCCAAACTTAAAAAGGAGGAAGAAGAAAGACTTCTAGGGAAGTCAGCAAACTTTTCTTCATGCCACAGTCCTTTCCTGCAGTTTTTCTTGATACATAATATCTTAGTAGGGAGAAGAACAGTGATAAAAATGTGGACTGGATACTGATGTGATTTCAGCAAGCCACTAGTCAGGGAGTAAAGGTCTTCTAAAATCTGAAACCTGTCGATAATGCAGAAGACTGTAAAATGAGTTGCTAGACCAAGAGACCAAATCTCAGAGTCACAGAAGTGCTTTGTTCTGTTGTAAAGAATATTGAGCAAGGTTGTCTGACTCAATACTCAGAATCTCTTATCAGAGGAGCATCAGGAGTGGTTCTATCAGGCCTTTAAAATGCAAGACATATGCATTGCAATAATGTCAAAATCAAACTGATGACTTCATCTTCAGTCATTTCTTTGAACAATAATCTTTCAAATAATCTGTTAAAAATCAAATCCATGAAAATTGTGAAGGAAATGTTTATGGGACAAACTTAATCTTGAATTTCTTCTTTTTTTTTTTTTTTTTTAGTAACCAAAAATGATGAAAATAAAGGAGGAATAGAAGCATCAACATACAATGTTTGGAGAAGCATTAAAATTTTTGTTCCTCCTTTAAAATTATTCTCCTTTCAGAATTGATAAAGTGAAGTTTATTTGCCTTTTTTCTTTTCCAAACCTCAGATTCTACCAGGTATTGATTACATTTATTGCACACATAATTCTTGACCCTTCTGTACCACACATCACTAGATGAGGTGAAATTTTTATGTGAGTGATTTCAATGGAGTACAGTCATATTTGAAGTTTCAGATACCTCATCTTGCTGATGAATATCAAGTTTATAACCTGTACCTAGTGTTTTCCATGCAGACTTCTTTATTCTGCTCTTGTTCTGGACAGCCAACCCTGTGCTGGGCTGCATTAAGAGAAGTGTGGGCAGCAGGGCAAGGGAGGTGATTCTCCCCCTTTACTCTGCTCTCGTCAGACCCCACCTGGAGTACTGTGTGCAGTTCTGGAGCCCCCAATACAAGAAGGACATGGAACTGCTGGAGCGGGTCCAAAGGAGAGCCACGAAGATGCTCAGAGGGCTGCAGCAGCTCTGCTATGAGTACAGGCTGCGAGAGTTGGGGCTCTTTAGCCTGGAGAAGAGAAGGTTTTGAGGACACTTTATAATGGCCCTTCCAGTATTTGAAGGGAGCCTACAGGAAGGCTGGGGAGGGACTATTGACAAGGCCTAGTAATGTCAGGATGAGGGGGAATGAGTTTAAACTGGCAGAGGGGAGATTTAGACTGGATATTAGGAGGAAGTTCTTTACAGTGAGGGTGGTAAGACACTGGCACAGGTTGCCCAGGGAGGTTGTGGATGCTTCCTCCCTGGAGGCGTTTAAGGCCAGGCTGGATGAGGCCTTGAGCAGCCTGCTCTAGTGGGAGGTGTCCCTGCCTATGGCAGGAGGTTGGATCTGGATGATCCTTGAGGTCCCTTCCAACCTAACCCATTCTATGATTCTATGATTCTATGATCTAGATAAAAATTTCCAAGGTTGTGTTTAAATGTCATGCACGAAAAACGTCTGCGCAATTGTCAGCAGCTTATGGTGGTTACTCAAAATGTAGAGAGGTACAGCACTGACAAATAAAACATGCAGAAAAGAATTTGCCTGCTTCATTTTAGCTCTGTGAGGCAATTTGTAATTTTGTGAAATAATCATGAGTGACAGAATTAATAATGCACTTTCCTCACTTCAGAATGCACCGCTGTTCTCCTACCAGATCTAGAAACTTACTTCTAAATAATAAGCAATTCCTTGCTGGAAACCAAGCAATGGCATTTTAGTTATTTGGCAGATGAGTTTAGAAGTGCAATGTAGTCTTGGGAGACATGACATTGACAAGCTCTACAGAAACTGAACTGGACAAAATTTCAGTAAAGAGAATATGGTTTTAATCTATAAACATGAAAGCCACAGAAATGTTTAACTCTGTAGAACTCCAGACCATCTCAGTGAACCAGCAGGTCAAGGAGGTGATTCTCCCCCTCTACTCCGCTCTGATGAGATCCCACCTGGAGTACTGCATCCACTTCTGGAGCCCCTATTCCAAGAAGGATGTGGAGATTCCGGAGTGTGTCCAGAGAAGGGCCATGAGGATGATCAGAGGGCTGGAGCAGCTCTGCTATGAGGACAGACTGAAAGAGTTGGGGCTGTTCAGTCTGCAGAAGAGGAGGCTGCGAGGTGACCTTCTTGTGGCCTTCCAGTATCAGAAGGGGGCCTACAAAAAAGCTGGGCAGGGACTGTTCAGGCAATCAGGTAGTGACAGGACTAGGGAGAACGGAGCGAAGCTGGAGATGGGTAGGTTCAGAGTGGATGTGAGGAGGAAGTTGTTGAGCATGAGAGTGGTGAGAGCCTGGACTGGGTTGCCCAGGGAGGTGGTTGAGGTCCCGTGCCTGGAGGTGTTTAAGGCCAGGCTGGATGAGGCTGTGGCCAGCCTGATCTAGGGTGGGGTGTCTCTGGGCATGGCAGGGGGGTTGGAACTACATGATCCTTATGGTCTCTTCCAACCCTGACTGTTCTACGATTCTATTCTATGGTTATTTTGTGATAACTAAGGAATTTTTTACTACATACATGAACCCTTTTATTATAGACGTTGGGATCGTATTAAGCTTTTATTTTATTCTCTCCACATTTTTCTTTGAAATGAGTACAACTTCTGTTAAGGCAAGAGTACAATGAAGCACACGAGATGTAAAAATGAAAGCTTTTCAAAAGCTTCATCTGAAAATTCCTTTTGACTTAAATTCCCTATTCAGAGTTGAAGTGTATTAGAGATAACCAAACTATCAAGGACGTCATCCTGATTGACTTGATTGCTTTTCATTTAGTTTCACTCTGTGAAGTTTCACATTTTGAGATTCTTCTGCCTTGCCCTAACATAAATGAATAATTACAAACAATGCAACTGAAAATCAGACATAGATAGAGTTTGGAGTAGCAGTTGATTGCTATGTACTTTCTCAGCTCTTCAATTGAGAAATCAAAGTCCTTCTCAGTGGGAAGTGGAAAACCAATGAACATCAAATACATGACTACCAGCAAAAAGAATATGTACACTTTAATATGTTATCAAAGTTTAACCTGAGGTCAGTAACACAGGTTCAGGATGAAGCTGCATTTCTTTCACTGCAACCTCATTTTTTACCTGTATTACAAAGAAAATACTGTGGCCAGTAGGGCAAGAGAGGTTATTCTTCCCCTGTACTCAACACTGGTCAGGCCAGACCACACTAGTACTGTGTCTAGCTCTGGGCTTCTCAATTCAAGAGAGATGTTGAGACACTGGAACATGTCCATAGAAGGGTGACAAAGCTGATGAGAGGCTTGGAACACAGCCCTGTGAGGAGAGGCTGAGGGAGCTGGGGGTGTGCAGCCTGGAGAAGAGGAGGCTCAAGGCAGACCTCATTGCTGTCTACAACTACCTGAAGGGAGGCTGTAGCCAGGTGGGGATTGGTCTCTTCTCCCAGACAACCAGCAACAGAACAAGGGGACACAGCCTCAAGTTGTGCCGGGAGAGGTCTAGTCTGGATGTCAGGAGGAAGTTCTTGCCAGAGAGAGTGATTGGCATTGGAATGGGCTGCCCAGGGAGGTGGTGGAGTCACCGTCCCTGGAGGTGTTGAAGAAAAGCCTGGCTGAGGCACTTAGTGCCATGGTCTAGATGACTGGCTAGGGCTGGGTGCTAGGTTGGAGTGGATGATCTTGGAGGTCTCTTCCAACCTTCTTGATTCTACAATTATATGAAAATATTTTTTTAAGCCCTTTCTCAAAGGTGCACCATTAATTTTCTCATTTCTTCTCAACTATGATTTTATTATCCATGTAATTTTTCAAGGGATCTTTTTCTAGTAATGCTGACCAACAGAGCAGAGTGATATAGTATTTTTAAGCTACATATGAAACTGGTTTAGTGATTTTCTTCCCTTTATGCTGTAGCTTGATATTTGCAGTTTATATATCACTGGAATAAATACTGCAGTTTGAAAATTACTGAGATCTAAAATTTCTTCTGATATTAACAATTATCTTAGTGAATGATTATCTTTTATATTCCCTTACTTAATTAAAGTGTTTAGTGAATAAAGGACTTCAGGGATGGCTTTTCTTTATATTCCATATAAAAAAAGACCAAGGTTTATGATAAATACAGATAGAATGAAATCTATTTTGTTTCCCTAGGCAGGATTTAAGACTTTAGATGCACATGCAGAATTTTTCAGTTTTAGCCTAACTGGTTTTTATAAATGAAATTTAGCAGAATTGTAGTTTATAAACAAAACAAAACAAATACAAAACATTTTTGGCCTTACTGTTCTTCTTGTCCCCAAAGTTGATCAGTGTTTTTGCCTACAACTGAATTTCTTTGTTGATTTCCACGCTCTCTGTAGATATACCCATGGCATTTGAACTGCAGAAAAATGTGCTGGCTTACTTTTCGACTCCATTGGTTCCTAACCTTTCATGAGCACTTAATTCCTCACATAGAAGGAAACAGCCACACTGTAGAAGCCTGTGGACCATGAAGGGTAATTGGATAAGATCTTTTGAAAGATTTACAAGCCTGCCAAGGATTTTGCCAGCTTTAAAGCTGACTGATTCAGTGTGAAAAGATCTGAACAATTCTGACCTAAAGGTTTAAAGAGAGACCTTTCCTGTGAAAGTATAATTTAGAGCCTGTAATAAAAGTGTACTGAAAAACACCACAAGGAAGAAAACAGCCATAAATTCTACAGCTTAGTATTACATTACAGGACACTTTTCAGTGACATATCCTCTTATCTTGCAATTTACCTCAGTTGCCTCAAACTGTTTTTTAATCATTTCTTTTAAGGGTTATATTGGTAGCTCATCAATAAAAAGGTAATAAGACAGCCATTTGTTTAATACATCTGAGAATGTTAACTTGCTCTTTCTCTCCCTATACATAAACATACATGAAGGTCTTTGTAACGTGCCTTGAGTAAGAAATAAATGCAACTGAGAAAGAAAATGATGCAATTTTAAGCACAAAATGGAGGTTCTCACAATTCTTGTTTAACATCTGTACCACCTTGAATACTCATTTGCATCCAGTGGTAAAATTATCTGTGCTTTTTAATTTCTGTTGTGGTACAGTTTACTAGGGACCAATGTAGTGAGAGGTCTGAAAACATGTCCTATGAGGAGCAGCTGAGGAAGCTGGGGTTGGCTAGTCTGGAGAAGAGGAGGCTGAGAGGGGACCTTACTGCCCTCTACAGCTACCTAAAAGGAGATTGTAGTGAGGCTGGAGCTGGTCTCTTCTCCCGAATTACTAATGATAGGACAAGAGGAAATGACCTCAAGTTGCATCAGGGGAGGTTTAGGTTGGATGTTGGGAGGAAGTTCTTTCCTGAGCAGGTGGTCAGGCACTGGAACAGGCTGCCTGGGGAGGTAGTGGAGTTGCCATCCCTGGAGGTGTTTAAAAGGAGAGTGGATGTGGCACTTGAGGCTATGGTCTAGTGATTAAGAATGCTGGAATGAAGGTTGAACTGGATGATCCTGGTGGTCCTTTCCAACCATAGTGTTTCGTAGTGATTAGATGTGCTGAGGGATTTGGTTTAGTCAAGGACTTGTCAGTGTGAAACTAATGATTGGACTCGATGATCTTGAAGGTCTTTTCTAATCTAAATTATGTGATTCTGTGATTCTGTAATTCTGTAGTGACTGAAACCATGGAATACAGAAAGAGGACACTTTCTTCACTCTTCTCACTTTCAAACCGTGAGACAGCCTACCTCTCCTATAAATGCTTTCTCCTCCCTTGTGCCTTCACAGACTTCCAGTGGTAGAGCACCAACAAATAATCAAAAAGATTCATTAATACAACTTGGGTTTCAAAACCTAAGCATTAAGGCCTTCAAAGAAATGAGTTTTCTTATCTTTGATTACAAAACCCTTAAGCATAAAATAACTGTAAAGTTATCCAACTTGGAACCTGTGGCAGAAAGCTCCAGAGGAGACATGAGGTTGCCCACTTGGATTCTGGAGTTGATCTTTCTGGCAATGAAAAGGACTAGGTTTTGTTCACAGATGGTGCCTGCCATCTTGTAGGAAACAAGTGGAGATGAAAAGCTGTCATTTGGAGTCCTACATGGAGAGCTGCAGAACCAGGAGATGGAGAAGTTGAATCAAGTCAGTTGGCAAAGGTAAAAGCCATTCATCTGGGCCTGGACGTAGCTGAACAAGAGGAGCGGGCAGTACTTTACCTTTACACTGACCTGTGGATGGTAGCAACTGCCTTGTGGGGATAGTTGAAGGAATGCAAAAGGAACGGGTGACAGCTAAAAGGGAAACCTATTTAGGCTGCTGACCTGTGGCAAGACATTGCTACCTGTCTGGAGAAAGTACCAGTAAAAGTATGCCACTTAGATGCACATATACCTAAAAACAAAGACACTGAAGAGCACCAATGCAACCATCAGGCAGATTTGGCTGCTAAGTCTCCCAAATAGACTTAGACTGTGGCTTAGACTGGAAACACCAAGGTCAACTGTTCTTAGCCATGGCTCCTGGGCAAAGTGAAATACATGGTTTTAAAGAAAGGGACTAGCTCTCTGTTTCCTTTATGACCTGTGATGAAGACATTCCTGGGCGAAGTACACACACATGGGGCAAGTGTCTCACTTGAGCGCAATGTTCACTGCTTTGCACTACTCAGACATAAACCAACGTTGTTTTCACTAAGGTCCTAGCACTTTTCTTCTATGATATATATTGCTGATTTTCAGATAATATTTCCTGCTTTCTTCTCATTTCTTCTAATTGTAGGCCTTTCAACACTGTTATTTTTGTGCTCTAATTCTATGGTGTGTGCCCATGAGTAGAGATTTTTTTTGCAGGCGTGACGTAAACAGAGCAATGAGTAATAACTTTATGAAGGCTTATAATTACTGGATTTCAAAGTGAGTTCTGCCCTCAGGCTCCGGTTTGAGTTGCACTGGTGTGACTAACATGCCTCTAAGACAGTCAAGAACAATCTTCACATGGCAGGGAGTGTATCCAGACAGAATTGTAGCATCGACATGCAGCACTGACTGAAGAGCGAATCTTGTGAGAAAAACCAAGATGTGATTATGAGATACAAGAGAAATCTCTGGGACACTTTCAAATGGGGAAAAAAGCATCAGAGACTTCATTACAACAATTAGAGAAGCACTGAGAGAGAGAGCCAGTGAATCTGCTTGAAAAAGGTAGACTTAATTTGTTTGCAAAAAGACACTGAGATAAAGCAATAGGAAGCTGTCTAAGGGGAATTAGGATTAGCTCCTTAACAGATCAGATCACATCCCTGTTTTCACACTCTGGCAAAAGTTAGAGAAAAAGGTACATGGTAAGGCAGCAGCTAAGCATGATTTCTTTGATGTTTCATTTCATGTGGATAAGCCTTCAGAGTGAAGGATTGCCAGAGTCAAACCTGAGAAACACTGTCATGAAAACAATTAGAGTTTGACATTTTGCAGGTACTCCGTGACACGATGATTGCTGGTTTAGGAGTGCTCCAAAGTGCAATTAAATTGCATCTCTTACCAACAGACCATAAATCATTAACTGTAGTTCAGTGGCATATCTTTAGACCTTACATTTTAGAGGAATTACTGTAGTTTATTATATAGTGTACCTTTAGGGAGCTTTAATCTTTAAATAATTGCTGTAGTAATTAGGAGGAGACAAACATTAGATGTGCTTAATGAATCAGGTTATTGACACTCTAAATCAAAGGAATTACGTTGGATTGGTTTTGTGATGTTTATTTGTGGAGGCAACATTTTTTTTGTACAATATTATGCAACGTAATCTTTATCATCTTTACTTTCTGAAGCAATTTTCAATAAGCAAACTATGCCTTACAAGATAAAGTCTGAAAATGTCATACCATATTAGTATTGCACAGGCTTCCAGCTCCTCTTCTGAATGGAGAAATTCCTCACTAAACACTTTACCATTCTCCAGCTGTGTCCCCTTTACTCTGTTATGGTAAGTGTAGTTTACCCCATTTCAAACAATCCAGACAAAATCTGCCTTCTCTGAAAGTGAAACATGAGATATAAGGATCAGTCCTGGGCCCAGTCCTGTTCAATATCTCTATTGATGATCTGGATGAGGGGATTGAGTCCAGCATCAGTAAGTTTGCACCAAGCTAGGAGCAGTGTTGATCTGCTGGAGGGTACGAGAGCCCTGCAGAGGGACCTTGACAGGCTGGATGGGTGGGCAGAGAGATGAGATGAGATTTAAGAAGGTCAAGTGCAGGGTTCTACACTTTGGCCACAACAGCCTCAAGCAGCGCTGCAGGCTGGGGGCAGAGTGGCTGGAGAGCAGCCAGGAAGAAAGGGTCCTGGGGGTACTGGTAGATGGTAGCTGAACATGAGGCAGCAGAGTGCCCAGGTGTCCAGGAGAGCCAGTGGCATCCTGGCCTGTATCAGGAACAGAATGGACAATATGATAAGGGAAATTATTATTCCCCTGTACTCAACACTGGTCAGGCCACACCTTGAGTACCGTGTTCAGTTCTGGGCTCCTCAATTCAAGAGAGATGTTGAGGTGCTGGAACATGTCCAGAGAAGGGTGACAAAGCTGGTGAAAGGTCTGG
Organism: Tricholaema leucomelas; assembly: GCA_013400475.1. Lineage (NCBI taxonomy): Eukaryota > Metazoa > Chordata > Aves > Piciformes > Lybiidae > Tricholaema lacrymosa > Tricholaema leucomelas. Next base: position 30,968 of record WAAF01008033.1, read on the forward strand.
AACACAAACCCCATGAGGAGAGGCTGAGGGAGCTGGGAGTGTTCAGCCTGCAGAAGAGGAGGCTCAGGGGTGACCACATTGCTGTCTACAACTACCTGAAGGGAGGCTGTAGCCAGGTGGGGGTTGGTCTCTTCTGCCAGGCAACCAGCAACAGGACAAGGGGACACAGTCTCAAGTTGTGCTGGGAAAGGTATGACCAGCTTCGTCACCCTTCTCTGGACACGTTCCAGCACCTCAATGTCTCTCTTGCATTGAGGGGCCCAGAACGGGACACAGTACTCAAGGTGTGGCTAATCATCATTAAAATATTTCTTAGGTATCCAAAAAAAGTAGCTACAAATACACATTAAGGATACAGACTTAGAAGTTATCTCTGTTACTTTGCAGAATGATGTGTGATGTAGTACATAGAGGCATAAGGCAGATCTGAGTTTAGTGAGAGTTCAGGGTTATTTTGAGATGACCAAATACCTGACATCAAAAATGCTTGCATCACATCCAGAGAGGCAGAGCTTATGAAGTTACTGTTAATAAAGTCTTCTGGACCATAGCTGACTCACCCTCTGTGTATTTGGAAGTTGGGCAGAGCAACTGCAGATATCCTCAGGGCTCAGGCATCACTGACTTACAGTGAGTATGTGTGTGCATACAGTGATGTAACTCTCCCTTGGCCTTCTGTTCCCTTGAGTTTGTACAGCAGCATCTCTTCAAGATATGCTAGGCACTTTTTTTCTGGTTTGACTTTAGAGTGAATATGTCTGGAAATATCTTGTACTTGAACAGGACTCGACTCATGACAGCTCAGAGTATTCTTCTTACCCACTGAACCAAAAACTGTGATCCAGAAAATCCTGACCTCTGCACTGTACATGATGTCTCAAATGTACCCTGGTAAGAAGATTCCTAGGAATAATAGATTTTAAGGCTGATTATCCCAACCCCTTGCACAAAGCAAGCCGTGAGAGTTCACTCTATGACTCCTTCAAAAACCATAACATTAGGTTGGTGCCAAATCTGTATGTGAAGGATTAAATCCTCTTAATTCACTGTCACACTTATTTTTTCCAGATGAAGTTAGCACTACTGACAGGGAAGGATAGGATGTGAGCTCAGACCAATGGATGCGGTGTTCAGCAAAACCTGGCTGAGGCACTTAGTGCCATGGTCTAGTTGATTGGACAGGGCTGGGTGCTAGGTTGGACTGGATGATCTTGGAGGTCTCTTCCAACCTGCTGGATACTATGATTCTATGATTAGCTTCAATCTTGCAGGACATGAAAAGCAGCTTCCAGAAAGTTGGCATCCTACTTTCCATTGTTTCTTTGGTTTCTGCCCAGGACTCAAAAGGCATTTATGAATTTTTGACTGCTGTCCTGAGCAGATCAATTGCTTTGATGTGAACTACTATTCTCAAATACTTAGTTATATAAAATTAAAAGGCTTATATAGTCCTTCTCTTTAGTCTTTAGCATACCAATGCAGTTGGTCCCATCATACACTAAATAATACAGATTAAGAGTGTAGGATACATAGAGGGCTTGCTTTTCTTAGGTGTGGGGGAAAGTCCGGGTTTATTTAATGGGCAGTATACCTCTGAGCACAGTTCAAAAGCGAGCAGGAATAAAATATGAAGTTGTTAAATCATGTAGGGGAAAGGCATTAATGAGAGGTAAACTAACTGATAGTTAAAAGGACTTTGAAGCTACTAAGGTTTTGCACTATCCACTTTCTAGACCTTAAAATCAGAACTGTAGAAATTACCAGTCAAAAATTTTGACTAATCTCTTTTTCTCAAAACAACTTCTTCTTTATTGAACACATTTAGTAAATAATGATTTTTCATTGGTGAAACACAGGGGTATGCATGAATTGTGTTTTAATTCTGTCTGTTTAATTGAGATTTTAATCCTAACCTTATATATCAGTGCAGGTAATTTACCAGCTGTATTACAAACTTGATTCCATTCTTAGCTGTCTGAAACAACATAATTTCAGGAAGTTGTAAGGAAGTCATAGAATCATAGAATCATAGAATTGTTTAGGTTGGAAGGGACCTCAAGGATCATCCAGCTCCAACCCCCTGCCACAAGTCACAAGCCAACTGAAAAATGCACATTGTTCCTATTATACTGCTGAATGACAAACCTGCTGGTCTGGATGTGGTGGACAAGAAGCTCAGCATGAGCCAGCAGTGTGCACTTGCAGCCCAGAGGGTCAACCAGGTGCTTCAGGAGAAGTGTGGCCAGCAAGTCGAGGGAGGTGATTCTCCCATCTACTCCACTCTGGTGAGACCTCATCTGGAATACTGCATCCAGTTCTGGAGCCCCTATTCCAAGAGGGATGTGGACATGCTGGAGCGTGTCCAGAGAAGGGGCACGAGGATGATCAGAGGGCTGGAGCAGCTCTGCTATGAGGACAGACTGAAAGAGTTGGGGCTTCTGGAGAAGAGGAGGCTATGAGGTGACCTTCTTGTGGCCTTTCAGTATCAGAAGGGGAGCGACAAAAAAGCTGGGGAGGGACTTTTCAGGCAATCAAGTAGTGAAAGGACTAGGGAGAACGGAGCGAAGCTGGAGATGGGTAGGTTCAGAGTGGATGTGAGGAGGAAGTTGTTGAGCATGAGAGTGGTGAGAGCCTGGACTGGGTTGCCCAGGGAGGTGGTTGAGGCCCCATGCCTGGAGGTGTTTAAGGCCAGGCTGGATGAGGCTGTGGCCAGCCTGCTCTAGAGTAGGGTGTCCCTGGGCATGGCAGGGGGGTTGGAGCTAGATGATCCTTGTGGTCCCTTCCAACCCTGACTGATTCTATGATTCTATGAAATTTGCTTTTGCAAAAACTTTCTACAGAAGTCTTTTGTTTTTCATTGGCTTCACTTTGGTTGTCTCTAAGTCCAAGCAGTTGTGTACTTCCAGTTATACTTCCACAACTTTATCTGTTAAATACTTAAAAATTTGATGCCATCAAAATATGAAATTAATCAATAAACTGAGTGATTTAGGACTTTGTTACTAGTGAGAGTTGGGAGGATTTTAGGACTCTCGGTTTTATTATTACCTTCTGCACTATTAATGTAACTAAGTAGGTCAGAATGAAGGCTCATACAGATGCATACACATCCTTTAAAATCTCCTGTCAGAATTCTTTTAATTTTGACTTGTTACTATGGAAGTGAAAGCTGTAACCAGAATTTTCTTGCCTCTCCTCTGAGGGAAAAAAAACCTTATGCAGTTTACATGCATCTCTTAGGTACTTAGAAAAAGTATCAAGCAGAAGGATTAAGCAAAATTATAGTTGCACTACTATAAAATTGGACTAATTCTGTGCCTGTGAAAGAAATCAAATTCTTTATATTTATTTGAAGTCACTGAAGAAGATTTTTTTTTTTAATGTATTTTTCATTTTATAGTTTCCTAACTGAGGACATTTACTACTTGTATATTATCTTGCATAATAGGATTATCAGTTTGAGCTTTCTTCTTGCAGAGTCTGGTCTCATAAAGAAAAAAAAAAACCAAATGGAGCAGAAAGCCTGAACCTATTCAATAAAACAAATGAGCTTTAATATGCAGTTCTCATTCTGAAGCAAGTCATAACTATTGCACTTCGCAGAAAAAAGATATTGTTTGGGAACTCTGATGCATCCTCTCCTGTATTCTAAAAGTAGGCTTCTTCTTTCTGTCCTGCTACTGTCAGTAATTCTTTCTTCTTGTCCCCCAATATTTGTTTTCAAAACTCATCAAGTCTTCAATTAGGAGTAGATTTTTATTTTCATGTTGCTCTTATCATATCTCTCCTTGTCAGCTGTGATGGTTTGGCTGTTCCCTGGCCCCCCAACTTTGGAAATCACCCAGACTAGTCTCAGCAGCTCTGGAAATTGAACGAAGCTTTGTATTTACAGCTTAGCACAATATATAAGCAGATATTTGCATTATATGCAGTTATGTAAATAAATACACAAGTTAAAAGGGAATACAGAAACACAACAGCCCTCCCAGAAACCTGACTCCCCAGGAGGGACTCTCAACCACCCTTCCACCTTTCCTCCCACCTCTCAACCTTACCCAAGGTCTTGCCTTATGATTAAGGTAGTATGGAGGGTCGGCCAGGGGGATTAGGAAGCAGGTAGATTAGTCACAAAGATGGCAGGTTAGGTTAGAGAGAGAAGTTCAGCCCAAAGCCCAGACAGCTTAACTTAAAAAGTAATACAGAAACACCACACCCCTCCCAGAAACCAGAGTCCCAAGGAGGGGCTCCCAACCACCCTTCCACCTCCTATCCACCTCTTTACCTTATCACAGACTTTGCCTTGCATTCAAGGTGAGTTTGGAGAGTCAGCCAGGGGGGGTTAGAAAGCAGACAGATTAGTTACACAGACAGCAGGATAGGGAGAGAGGAGAGGCAGCCAGTGCCAAAGCGAGCAACTCGATTAGCTATATTTATGTTCTTGTTTTTATCCATCTCAGCAAGCCTGTGAGTGAAGTAGACATCATCATTGTTTCCTTTTCACAGCCTGTAATGCAATTCCTCTCACTGAAATATCCCAGCTAGGCTCAAACTAGCACAATTGTCTGCTGAAAAGTAAAGATAAAAGCTCAGGTTTGATACAGACATTGCAATATTTTTAGACATTTCTGTGTATTTTATAACAGTACTATGGAAATATACAAAGAGGCTCAAATCAAGGAGCAGTATAATGGCATTGCTTCAGCAGCTAGTGCAAGCTAACCAGCCCTGTGAAGCATGTTGTGTGAATCCAAATGGGGAAGAAATATATCTATACTACTTCCAGTACTCAGTGTACTTAGTTATGGAGGTGTGTTCAATTGCTGCAAGTATGATTTTAGTCATTTGAAGTCTGAGATACATGTTTCTGTGAGTATGCCTGGGGAAAGTCAGATTCTAAGGAAGAGTTTAGCAGTGGTCATTGTATTGATAAGAAGGATGGAAAAGTTAATTAGTGTAAAATTTTGAGTGATATAGTTCCCTCAGATGTCTCCTCGATGAAGTATCACAACAGGACTGTGCTAGTTTGAGCCTAGCTGGGATATTTTGCTGAGAAGAATTAGACTATAGGCTGTGAAAAGGAAACAATGGGGATATCTGTTTCACTCATAGGCTTGCTGAGATGGATAAAAACAAGAACACAAACATAGATAACGGAGTCTGTCTCTGGGCTTTGGGCTGCCTCCTTTCTCTCTCTGACTTGCTGCTTGACTAATCCTTCTGCTTCCTAACCCCCCTGTCTCATTCTCCAAACTTACCTTGAAGACAAGGCAAAGTCTGGGGTAAGGTAGAGGAGTGGGAAGAAGGTGGAATGGTGGTTGACAGCCCCTTCTGGGATGTCTGGTTTCTGAGAGGGCTGTTGTGTTTCTGTGTTACTTTTTAACTTGTATATTTCTGTGTGTATTGTAATTATCTGCTTGTGTATTGTGCTAAGCTGTAACTACAAAGCTTCATTCAGTTTCCAGATCAACTGAGCCTAGCCTGGGTGATTTTTCTTAAATGTGGGGGGGGTGGGTAACACTCAAACCATCACAAGGGCTGAAGATAGTTTTGAGACAGACTAAAAACAGTGTTGTGTTTCTTTTTTTATCTTTATTATTTGAATATTTGTTTTCCCTACTGAGCAATTTTGGGAAGGGATTCCAGCCTTGAAATAATCTGTATTTGTGGGCTGAGAATATTCTACATCTCAGGTAAAGCTGGTAACTAAACTTCTGAATATTAGCACAGCATGACATGGACTCGGCTGCTTTCCTTAACTGCATTTAGGAGGAAGCTCAGTGGAGTGAACAGTATCAGCTATGGCCAGCCACTATTGAGTCAAAACCTGACTCTGGGACTTACAGGATAGGTGACGTTGATTGCCTCCAGGCTAGTGAAGACCAGCACCCTATGTTGCATGTTTACTCTTAAGGAAGTTTCAAATCATGGCCAGGGAGTAAATAAGAGCACAGTTTCAATGCTCAAGGGCCCTGTGCTTGAATTTGCTCCCTGGCCCTTCTCCATCTGGTAGCACAGATATCTCTCTCTTTGTGCCTCCCAGCTGCTTGCATAAGAAAAAGTAGGGCAGTATATAGTTTGTACATTCCTGTAGGGTGTAGTTGTGAAATAACATTGATGGCCTTGAATAGGATGCTGCTCAGGGATTTGGGGGCACCTCTGAAAGCAGACTCAGCTGCCCCCCTATCCGCTTTGAAGAAGCTGTTTGCATAAGTAATGCAAGAACCTTGAGGATGTTCAGCAGCAAAAACTCCTGAGGACCTACACTTTAGACCTAGGCAACTATTGACAGATAAATAGTGATTTTGTGGTTTTATGAGTCTCAGTAACATTTCCAGTTATTGAGGTCTGAAGCTAGTAAGCTTTTCAAAGAATCTACAATGGGATTTAGGCCAATTCTAAGAAGGATAATGAGAGGCTAAAATATTTTGATGATATGCTGCCTTGTGTTCCTTATAAAATGTCACCTTAGTGACAGTGAAGATGTATTTTTTATGACTCCAGTGTAAAGCATACATTATATTTGTTCTTTGTAAGAATTAAAATTCTTACTGTGGAAAGGGAAAAAAAAAAGGAAAAAACCCAACCAGTCAAACAAAAAAAAACCCACAACAGTTTTCTGTTTCATACAAAAAGTCATTGCTAGTCTGAGCCTGAAGTGGATGCAAGATATCCATTTGAGTCTAATTGCCAAACCAAGTTGAGCACAGCCAGTCCAACAAAACCCCAGCTGTAGTTTTTAATTGCCTTAAATGAGCTCCTAAGTAACTCTGTGGAGTTAATCCACAGCACAGAGAACACAACATAAGCACACAGAAACTCTGAACATTCAGGGCTCTAGAGTGCTCAATTAAACTTTCCTTGATGATTCAATAGAACAGAAGTGTGCAAATTAAAGGCTTTCATGCTACAGAAGGCTACGACCTCATTCTCAGATTTCAATATTGCAATGGAACTTAATTAAAATATTCCCCATACAAAGCAGAGCTAAGTTTTGTTCCAAATACCTCATATAGACATCTCTCCTGCTGTTAAGTGAATAGCTCCTGGTGAATCAAAATAAATATTGTTCTGGCACAGACTCACTTTTATTGTGTACACTGTGAGAAGGTAACAGTATGAAATCATTGAAGCATTTAACTCACCATGCTGAAATGCAGTTGTTAAAAGGCCTTGTTCTCATTGTGCCTTAAAAATAGTTTGGGGACAACTCATACTAAATCCTGATTCTATGATAGGCACTCAGTTTGAATAGCAGTAAATTGTAATTTCTCAGGTATGGATAATCAAAAGTGTAAAATTTTCTCCCCATTTAGGTCAGTGGTGCAAATCCAGCAAACTCAGTACTCAGTGGAAAGAACAGCTTCATCTCAGGATGTTTATTAGTTCATGGAATCATTTTTTTATCAATAACTACAGAATACACTGGAGTCACTGCATGAAAGGCCTTTTAAATTCAGTACATTATTAATTACAGGGAAAGAATGCCAAACACATTTGACATGGTCATGTAAACATACTGATTTTGTCCTTTTATACCTTATTTAGAACCACTGAAAAGTATTAATATCTCTTTTTTAAAATTATGCTATTAAGATAGAAATCTTACACACTGCAATTAGTTCAACTTAGTGCCAAGTTACTTTTCTTACCAAAGGTCTTTTTATACTATTGAAACAATTCATGCACCTCTAAAAGTTAACATTTTGCCCTAACTTACATAATGTATTATAGAATCATAGAATCATAGAATTAACCAGGTTGGAAGAGACCTCCAAGATCATCCAGTCCAACCTAGCACCCAGCCCT
>WAAF01008033.1:50927-66996 GCA_013400475.1 Tricholaema leucomelas
TCATCAGTCCTCTGCGCTTGCGTAGTTCCCTTCTGAAATTGTGGGCAAGGGTCCTTCAAATGTGGGCAGTGGTCGATTGGAGGAAGGCTGTGAGTCTTCATCACAATGTACTTTTCACCCCTGGATGGAACGTTATGACCATGCAGGTTTGTAGTACCCTTGTCAGCCTATCCCCTTGATGGTCTTCTGCTTTTCCTCCTCATGGGTACTGGCTGACAGGATTATGGCGAGTGCTGCTCGGTCCTTCTCCTCCATCCCAGATAACATTGTGAAGTATTTGGTTTTTTTGCCTTGCTTTGGCCTTGGAATGTTTTCACATTGCTACTTGAGAATACATCCTTTGTTAATGATTAAGACCATCTTCTCCCCTTGTTAGTCATCTACTTCCACTTCTCTATGATTACCTATTCTGTTTCTTTGTTTCTAGTACAGATATACCTTTGGTCACCCCCTATTTCTTCATATCCCCATATCATAAACTTCAGCTCACTCAGACTTCAACTTGAAGTGGTCCCGTGGGAAGCTTCCAAGGAGAATAAAGAATCCAGTGAGTGCTGAGAATTCTTCAAGGACACTCTCCTACTGATACAAAACCTGTTCATCCCTTCCAAAAGCAGTGGAAACAAGCAGAGTAAAAGATCCCCTTGGCTTAACTGCAAGATACTGGGTCTGCTCAGAACCAGAAAGAAAACATATAAAAGATGGAAAAGTGGATCAATCCCTGTTGAAAATTACAGGGGTGTTGCCAGGGTGTGCAGAGATGCAGTTAGGAAAGAAAAAAACACTCAATTTGAATCAAAATTGGCCAGGGATGTCTGAAACTTCAAGAAAGGCTTCTTCAGTCATGTTAAAACCAAGCAGAAACAGAGAGTATTCGCCCACTATTAAATGGGAGAGGTGAACTGGTCACCCACAATACTGAAAAAGCAGTGGTCCTCAACACCTTATCTCTGTGTTTAACAGCAAGAACAATACAGTTGTACAGTTTGTACCAGGGAAGTATAAGCTGGATATTAGCAGGAAGTTCTTCCCATAGAGAGTGATTGGCATTGGAATGGGCTGCCCAGGGAGGTGGTGGAGTCACCGTCCCTGGAGGTGCTCAAGAAAAGCCTGGCTGAGGCACTTAGTGCCATGGTCTGGTTGATTGGATAGGGCTGGGTGCTAGGTTGGACTGGATGATCTTGGAAGACTCTTCCAATGTGGCTGATTCTGTGATTCTAGGATTCCAACAAATAATGGTGCCCATTGACAACAATCAGCTCATTTGTATAAGGCAAGCAAAAATGTGGAAAAACTGAACTAAAATCATGAGTTTTGCCTAGATCCTTTGTCTTGTGATACAATAAAGCCACCTTGAAAATCATTACCTGATCTTATTCAGTATTTACATGCTCTCAAACATAAATGCTCTATTTATGCAAGGCTACTGTGCTGAAACAAATACATGAAAAGATGTGGGTCTTTGTTTCTATCAATACTGCCAGCATTTTCTGAAAGCTCAAAATAGTCTTTGCTCTGTTCCTTGCAAAGCCTTGTAAAGAGCATAACTGCCTTCAGAAATTTTACACTGAATTGACCCTATAAGGATAATAACAAATTTCATGTCTCTCAAAGTAGCCCTCTCTCCAAAAAAACAATGCAAGGCACATTATTATGCTATATTCTTGCCTGAATTATTCTTTGGAGACTGGTTATATTAGAAATGAATAAAATAAAACCCCAGAAACAGAACACTAAAACCTGGAAAGCACCTCACCTGGAGAACTGTATCCAGCTCTGGAGACCCTATTACAAGAAGGATGTGGATGTGCTGGAGTGTGTCCAGAGAAGGGGCACGAGGATGATCAGAAGGCTGGAGCAGCTTTGCTGTGAGGACAAACTGAAAGAGTTGGGGCTGTTCAGTCTGCAGAAGAGGATGCTCCCAGCTGACCTTCTTGTGGCCTTTCAGTATCAGGGAGGGACTTTTCAGGATATCAAGGAGTGACAGGACTAGGGGGAATGGAGTGAAGCTGGAGATGGGTAGGTTCAGACTGGACATGAGGAGGAAGTTGTTCAGCATGAGAGTGGTGAGAACCTGGACTGGGTTGCTCAGGGAGGTGGTTGAGGCCCCGTCCCTGGATATTTAAGACCAGGCTAGATGAGGCTGTGGCCAGGCTGATCTAGGGTAGGGTGTCCCTGGGCATGGCAGTGGGGTTGGAACTAGATGCCCCTTGTGGTCTCTTCCAACCCTGACTGATTCTATGATTCTGTGACATGGAAAATGTGTTATTAAGTAAAAATAAAGACAATTATTGCTCAATAGAATGTAATTCAAATAAAATTATTGTTGACTTAAGATCCTTCAAACAAAATTCCATTTATTTTACATTGGAATTATAGGCTGAGAAAAGGAAGTGATGGTTTGATAAGGAAAAGATTTAATGAATATTTAAATATATTGTGAATTTGTTTTGAATAAATGTTAGATGTTTCTGTGTTCATTTGTTTCAAATGCATCTTATTACTGGGTAGTTTTGCTTTAGGAATGCACTATAAGGTCCATAGAAACTTTAGTCTTCTATTTGGGAAACTATAGCTACATGAAATTCCTTTGAGGTTTGCTTTTGCTTTTGAACTAGCATTCTTACATGAATGTCTAAGTCAAAGAAAACAAGTCATAGCCAGGGGATATCGATTACGTGATAGGAAAGTTCTTTCTTTGTTCCTGCCTGTTCAAAATCAAAATCTAAAATGAAAATCTTTGCTTCACACAATCCCCTTTAATATTTACTGTATATATTTTTTTACATATTGCTGTTTTTTCCCACCTGAGTTATGTGGGACAAAAGGCTTGTCTCGCACAGTCCCCAGGGGCATACAGCAGTTAGAAAAGGAGGTTTTATTATTGGCTTGTTGTGTATGAAGTGCAAAGGGAACAGAAAATACCAGTGTTTTGTTTTGAGTGATAAAGGGAAATAAATAGGTGCAGCTGAAGCTGACCAATTAATGATAGGGAATTCTGCTTTGTGACAGCCACTACTGTATTTTGTAAGTAGAAGTTTATATATTGGGTTAGCCAGTCACACTATTGAAGTCATTCAGCTCTTGATTTATATAATTTACAGATAGTGCAGGATCAGTTTTAAGACATCAGCAGAACATGGGACTATGTCCAGTTCTGGGCTCCTCAATTCAAGAGAGATGTTGAGATACTGGAATGTGTCCAGAGAAGGGCGACAAAGCTGGTGAGGAACCTGGAACACAGCCCTGTGAGGAGAGGCTGAGGGAGCTGGGGTGGTTTAGCCTGGAGAAGAACAGGCTCAGGGGTGATCTCATTGCTGTCTACAACTACCTGAAGGGAGGCTGTAGCCAGGTGGGGGTTGGTCTCTTCTGCCAGGCAACCAGCAACAGAACAAGGGGACACAGTCTCAAGTTGTGCTGGGGGAGGTATAAGCTGGATGTTAGAAGGAAGTTCTTGCCTGAGAGAGTGATTGGCATTGGAATGGGCTGCTCAGGGCCTTGATGGGCTGCTCAGAAAAGCCTGGCTGAGGCACTTAGTGCCATGGTCTAGCTGACTGGATAGGGCTGGGTGCTAGGTTGGACTGGATGAGCTTGGAGGTCTCTTCCAACCTGATTGATTCTATTCTATTCTATTCTATTCTATTCTATTCTATTCTATTCTATTCTGTTCTGTCATGGTCTTGAAGTAGTTAGAAGTATAAATATTAATGAACTAAAGTGCACTTTTTATTCTTGTGGATAAGTCTTTGTTCAATTCAGTGTGAGGAACAGCAACATTTTACAGGTTTGTGTATAATCTTGTACCTTGGTATTATATTTAATAATTAGCTTTTGAGTATGTGCTTTACAGATTATTTAAAATAGACAGCAAACGCTAACCAGTCTGTTGATATACCTTCTGTATGTACACAGTTAAGCTGTAATTTACCTCCTTTGTAAAGGAGGAACCTTGTGATAGTTCCTTGACAGCATCAACTCAATGACCAATAGCAGTCAAACCACGGTGCAGTGTTAGGAATTATTAGACTGTCTTACGGTGTATCCATGTGTGATGCAACCACAGCTTGATTAATGTGTGCAGTTACAGTCCATAGATAACGGCAGAAAAGGCCCTCAATAGAATCAAGAAGTTTAGGAAATATAGGCCAAGGTGTGGAAGAGTCCTGAACTGAAGAAGTTTTGCCCATAAAATCTCTTTACTGAAAAGAAAATCCATGGTGTCACCCAATGAAATAATTGCACAGCACATTTTAAATAAGCAGAAAGACTTTTTTTGACCAAGAAAGAGAAGTGAAACGTAAGGCTTTTCTATGACAAGGTGTGATGGTTTGGGTGTTCCCCACCCCCCACTTTAGAAATCACCCAGACTAGACTCAGCCAGCTCTGGAAATATGAATGAAGCTTATATTTACAGCTGGCACAGTGTACAAGCAGATATTTACAGTATATACAGTTATAGACAGAAATAGACAAGGTAAAAAGGTAATGCAGAAACACAACTCTCCTCCCAGAAACCTGAGTCCCCAGGAGGGGCTCTCAACCCCCCCCTCACCTTCCCCTTACCCCTCTCAACCTTACCCCAGTCCCAAGGAAGAATGGAGGTTCGGCCAAGAGGATTAAGAAGCAAAGGTGAATCAGCAAAGCAAATGGAGGGTGAGGTTAGAGGGTAAGTTGGAGTTCAGCCAGCAGCCTCTGCTCCCCAGCAGGCAAAGAGCTGAGAACACAGCCCCAGAGCAAGTGCCCAGGCGAAGTGCAGAGCAAAGTGACTTTATCTTTGTTTTGCCTTTCTTCTTTACACATCTCAGCAAGGCTGTGAGGGAAGTAGACCTCACCATTGTTTTAACTTCTCAGCCTGTGATCTAATTCTTCTCACCAAAACATTCTAGCTAGCTTCAAACTAGCACACAAGGTATTCTAGAAGCCAAAGTGTGATAGTTGAAAAAAGAGCAGAGAACAAATTCACAGTGCTCTGGATTCAACATCTGAACCTGGAAGTCCTAAACCAGAGGATTACTAGAATTTGGAAAGATGTGCCTGTGGAATTTTTTAATAGACATTGCCCCTTAACATCTGCTACTAGTTCCTGTTCAGGAGAAGGTAATGGGCTAGATGTATGCTGTGTATGTATCTCTACTGCTAAATAAAACATGGTAAGGGACCTTTCTCTGGCCTTGAGGCCAAGTGTTAGATCTTGGCCACAAGCTTCTGTTGGCTCTGGGTCTCTTCTGGGCTTTATGCCATGCTTCTTTTGTTCCTAGGATATAGCTATAATTTCACTGGGGGGTTGTTTATTTATTTATGTGTGTGTGCATTTATTTATTTATTTACTTCTGAAACAATATGTGGGCATCCCACTTGAGTTGGTATTTTCTTACCATTAATCTAAGAATATCTTTTGTGAGCTCTAGGATGCAGCGTGATGGTCAGCAGGGATGCTTGAGGCTTTGCAAATCCTGATGAGATATGAAAAGTGAAGGGAGCCAAACCCTATGAAGAGAGACTGAGAGACCTGGGGCTGTTTAGTCTTGAGAGCAGAATGAGAGGATATGATCAATGTCTGTGAATAGCTGACGAGTGAGTGTCCAGTGGATGGGGCCAATCTCTTTTTGGTGATGCACAGTAATAAGACAAGGAACAATGGATACAAGGTTAAACATAGAAGGTTTCACTCTGATATAAGGAGAAACTTCTTTTCAGTGAGGGTGATGGAGCACTGGAACAGACTGCCAAAGGGGGTTGTGGAGTCTCTTTCTCTGGAGGCATTCAAAACCTGCCTGGGTGCATTCCTGTGTGGACTACCGTAGGTGATCCTGCTTTTGGCAGAGAGGTTGGATTCGATCTCTGAAGGTCTCTTCCAACCTCTAACATTCTGNTTGTGTGGACTACCGTAGGTGATCCTATGATCCTGTGAAACCTGGTGCAGTCTGGTTCAGGCTGCATACTGGGAAGGGCAGACTGTATGTGNCTGTGAAACCTGGTGCAGCCTGGTTCAGGCTGCATACTGGGAAGGGCAGACTGTATGTGCTGTCTTCTGAACTACACTCAGGGGCCGCTCCAGTGACCACTACTTAGCGCAGTCTAAGCTGGACCGGCGTACCTATGTTGTGCAGCTCAGACAATGAAACCATTACTACTCAATCTTCATGCCTTGAATGTTTTTTATTTAGCACTATTTCACACAAGCAGGGAAAAAAAAAATCTTGCATTCTCACTGAGGTTATAACAGCTTCTGTTTGATTTTCTGGGAAAGATAACTTGGAAATGTGATGCATTCACCTTTTATCCAAAGAGAAGTCCCAGCATAAGGTGTTAAAATGTCATCAAGCATGGCTGAGTATTCTGTTACTCATAAAGGCATGTTTATGTTTGAACCAGGTTAGGGTAAGCTAACCAGGGAATTTCTTGTCCCAAGATTTTTTAAATCCATGTATAAGGATCCCTGTGGGAAAGGAATGAAGGAGGATAACAGGCAGATGCTGACCTTAGATCCCACCAGCTGCTGGCTACCTTATCTCAGAAAGGATAGATAATGGACACCTTCACAGTCTCACAGTATCACCAAGGTTGGAAGAGACCTCACAGATCATCAAGTCCAAGCCGTTACCACAGAGCTCAAGGCTAGACCATGGCACCAAGTGCCACGTCCAATCCTGCCTTGAACAGCTCCAGGGACGGCGACTCCACCACCTCCCTGGGCAGCCCATTCCAGTAGCCAATGACTCTCTCAGTGAAGAACTTTCTCCTCACCTCAAGCCTAAATTTCCCCTGGCGTAGCTTGAGGCTGTGTCCTCTTGTTCTGGTGCTGGCTGCCTGAGAGAAGAGAGCAACCTCCTCCTGGCCACAACCACCCCTCAGGTAGTTGTAGACAGCAATAAGGTCTCCCCTGAGCCTCCTCTTCTCCAGGCTAAACAATCCCAGCTCCCTCAGCCTCTCCTCGTAGGGCTGTGCTCCAGGCCTCTCACCAGCCTCGTTGCCCTTCTCTGGACACGCTCAAGCATCTCAATGTCCTTCTTAAGTTGAGGGCCCCAGAACTGGACACAGTGCTCAAGGTGTGGTCTAACCAGTGCAGAGTACAGGGGCAGAATGACCTCCCTGCTCCTGCTGACCACACCATTCCTAATGCAGTCCAGGATGCCATTGGCTCTCTTGGCCACCTGGGCACTGTGATACTGTGATACTGTGATCTTCTAGTATCTCAACATCTTCTTCTAGCATCTTGTTAATGAGGAAAACAGGGTGTGGTTATGTAGAGGACTGGGTTGTTCTTGCCTCGTTATGCTAATGTGTAGGTGTGTGCTCTATGCTCAAAGGCTGCATAATGAGAGTCAGAACAGTCAATGAAGAGTCTCTGCTCTAATTGACATTGAATCGTCTGGAGTCCATGTGGCATTGCTTTTGATCACACTGATCTGTGAGGGCTTTGACCATGGCTCCTGCAGCAGTGACCAGATAGCTGCAACAGATCCACCTTACTCTTTCATTGTTTATTTTCTAGAATATATTGGTTTAGTTTTATTGGTCTTCTGTCCCTGTGAAACCCTTTAAAATGTATTTTAAATGCTCTGTGCTGTATTTTCTGTGTCTTGGAGATGTAAAATGCCCTGTACAGGAATTGTCCATAACTTGTCAGTGACTTTCACTATGGTCTGAATCTCTACTCTGTTGCATTCTCAACAGTTATTTTTATTCAGTCAACAGCTACAGTTGTGTTCTATGCAGAAGAAAGAACTGAGAAATGGAACAGAGCTTTTAAGTGAAGCTGTGAACAAACTGAATAATTTATCTGATCTAACACAAAAAATATCCGTGTTAGACTGTGGTCAAGAGAGAGAGTTTTAAAAAAGACCCACTAAGGCAGGAGCTGGGGGTGTTTAGCCTGGAGAAGAGGAGGCTCGGGGCAGACCTCATTGCTGTCTGCAACTACTTGAAGGGAGGTTGTAGCCAGGTGGGGGTTGGTCTCTTCTGCCAGGCAAGCAGCAACAGAACAAGGGGACANCCTAATAAGAGCCTTGAAACACATTCCAGAAGCTGCATGCAGCACTAGGGACAATGCTGATGGCAACAACCCCATGACAAAAGAAACCCTCTCCTCTCCAAAGACAGAGCACATGGGGATCCTGGCCTCACAGGGGTACTGGCCTTCACAAGCAAGATATGTTGCTTGTGCCAGTAGTATGTCTTGTGATTTGAATGTCTCAAGACTCAGAAGCAGCTCAGGAGCCAGAGATTTTCTACTCTGCCATTAAGAGAAAAGTGAAATGAAGATGAAGCAGATGCTACAGCCTACAGAAACAGCTCTGGAGGGCAAACCAGAATGCTGCTCTGAATTTTCATTTGTACCATGCAACATCAACTGGGGCTGAGACCAGTAAGTGTGTTAGAAATCAAAACAAACACGAAGAAGCTGAAGAAAACATAGGAAACTCAAGAAAGGAGTAAAACTGGAAAGACCCTGTTATTTGCAAGGGAGAAAAATGATGAATGTACATACAGGGGGGAAAAAAAAGTGCAGCAGCCAGAGAAGACAAAACAACCAGCCCCCCGATGTTAAAAATTAGCCCAGGAGAGCCACTGCTCCATTTGCATTTGAAGCCTAAATGTTAGAGTGAAGTGCAGGAGCAAACAGTACTTCTGGCTTTGCCATAATGTGCAGTCTCTGAGGCAGCTTCCTTGAAATCCCTCTTCTCCCCGTGAAACGACTGTAGCATTGTTCTTAGAGCACATTAGTTGTCTGCAGGATCCATCTCAGCTGTTCTTTGAATTCAGTAAGGCACTGAAGTACTACTCCAGGCCTTTGGCTGATGATTCAGGACTACAGCAGGTGTAATTAGGCTCAGGCATGCTGGTAGGAAACCCAGGCTGCTCTTACAGTATGTATGCACTATAAATGAAGATCCTGTTGTTTCAAAAGAGTCTGTTTTCAGTTTCCTGCCTGTCCCATTGGAGCACAGGGCCATTCTACAGCAGGGAAACCTTTTAGATAAGGGCAATAAGAACTGACTACTGTGGGTCAGCTTGACATGCTTTTATAGGACCCAGGTAAGGAGTTCAAACAGTAAGATTACAGGTTTTTGAAGCCGTGAATACCTAACTTAACTCTCTGATGCTTACAAATCTTCTGATAGTAAAACAGCACCCAAATCATTCATCTTAACAGTGGGATGATTGGTATCACAAAAACCAGAGCTCATAGGTGAACTGCTGGCTTGTAGAAGCATGTCATATCAGTATGCATGGTGCATTGTCTAAAGAACTTTAAGGTTTTTTACTGATGAAAGCCCCAGTGGCATGAGCCTGGATGTATGTCCAAGTTGTTACCCTCTTGACTTAAATGTTTCTATCTGATCCACATACAGATATGATTGTGCTATACATTAAAGCTAAAATCTCCTTGAATTGTGCCTTTACAATAGAGATGTTGAAAATTTCATTTTCCTTAGGAAAATTCAGTGGAAGAATTTTGCTGTCCTTAGAGCAAAACTCCAATTCCAGATTTTTCAGAAGAGCTGTAATAGCTGATTAATACTCTGCAGTTCTAATGTATGCTAAACTGATCATAGAATCATAGAATAGAATCAACCAGGTTAGAAGAGACCTCCAAGATCATCCAGTCCAACCTAGCACCCAGCCCTGTCCAATGAACTACACCATGGCACTAAGTGCCTCATCCAGGCTTTTCTTGAACACCTCCAGGGACGGTGACTCCACCACCTCCCTGGGCAGCCCATTCCAATGGAAAATTGCTCTCTCTGGGAAGAACTTCCTCCTAACATCCAACCAATGATGTTAGGAAATGCAAAATATCTGTCTTCTTCAAACCCAAGACCTATGGTGGTGGAGTTGCCATCCCTGGAGGTGTTCAAGAGAAGACTGGATGAGGCACTTAGTGCCATGGTCTAGTTGACTGGATAGGGCTGGATGATAGGTTGGACTGGATGATCTTGGAGGTCTCTTCCAACCTGATCGATTCTATGATTCTATGATTCTAATTGTTATGCTTTCTTCTCAGATGAACATTCCCTTAATTAATATTACCATAAAGAGTCATCCTACAGCAGTAGCACCTACTTCTCCAAATAAGCACATTAGCCACTGCTTTTGAAATAGCCTTATTAGAAAGGAAAAAAAAAAAAAAAAGTCTGAAATGAAATAAACTCCTAAAACCAGTAGGGAAAAAAAACCCCAACCAACCAAACAAAATAAAGTGGTCAGCAAGCCATACAGGTTACTCGCTGCTACTCTCCTCCTTTCAGAGAATCTCTATTAAACTCCAGCAGTGTCTGCCTGCCTCAAGAAGTTTTAGCCAGCAAATGTATTAGCTAAAAATTAGCATAAAAAATAACTTTTCATCTTCAAAAAAGCATGTAATACAGAATATGACTGTATTTTGCAACCACAGGAACAGATACCATTCCTCTACTCAGTCCAGCCATGCCTATCAAGCTGTGATTCAGTTTGAGTTCAAAATGATCACCTGAATTCCCAAATCCCAGACCTTTCTTTTTTCCCTCCCATTTGTCATCACTCTATCATGATTAAGGCAGTTTGCTAAAATAGTGGCTGAAATGTTCTGAGTCTCACAATTGCAGGTAAATTACAAGCCCAATGTGCTGGTTGCAGAGGGGTAATGACAGTACAAATTGTGACCATATTGGTAATCTTTCTCTACAGCTGCATCAGGAAATGAGCCAGCTTGGAGCAAAATTCTAGGCAGAGGTTCTTTGATGAAGCGTGAAGACAGCTTTAGAAGGTCAGTTTTGGAGATAATACTGGTTTATTAGGCTTTCAAAAAATTCTTTACTATTGGATTTGGGACAAATTCACTCATTGAAGTTGGGATGAGTTAAAAATTAGGAGGACGCTGTGGACACAAAATACCCCCAAAGCCAGTCTGTTCATTACATAGAGCAGTAACAGATACAAGAGAATTGCTAGTTTGTCAGTGCTTCAGTTTTGCCCTTTGCCTGCCCACCAGAGCAGCCAGTGTGGGTGGGCTTCACTTACTAAATGTAAACTTCTCTATCTGATCTAATCACCCTAGGCTTCTTTCTAGGGTGCACCTCATTTTGTCCTACTTCAAAAGTGTAAACTAAATCAGGTGAGTTTTGCTTTAGAGTTGCCTACTTGTCTCCTTGGATTATACACAATCTGCAGTGAGCAGCTCATGCTGTTAGAATCACAGGTTAGGTGAGGCAAACTCTGTCCTTTGTGTTGGTAGAGCAGAGTATAATGCACACATCAAGGACTAGTTCTCAGTGTGTGTGTGTAGGCTATGTTGTTGTAGTGCTATTCATAATAGTAGTGGGTTTTTTTGTGGTATCTGGCCATTGCTTTAGGTGCAGCTGACTTGCTGGAGGGCAGGGATGCCATCCAGAGGGACCTGGACAGGCTGGAGAGGTGGGCCCAGGCCAACCTCATGACGTTTAACAAGGCCAAGTGTAAGGTTCTGCACTTGGGTCGGTGCAATCCCAGGCACAGCTACAGGCTGGGTGGTGAATGGCTGAGAGCAGCCCTGAGGAGAAGGACCTGGGGGTCTGGATCGACGAAAAGCTCAACATGAGCCGGCAGTGTGCACAGTGTGCAACCCTGTGCTGGGCTGCATCAAGAGCAGTGTGGGCAGCAGGGCAAGGGAGGTGATTCTCCCCCTTTACTCTGCTCTCCTCAGACCCCACCTGGAGTACTGTGTGCAGTTCTGGAGCCCCCAACACAAGAAGGACATGGAACTGTTGGAGCGGGTCCAGAGGAGAGCCACGAAGATGCTCAGAGGGCTGCAGCAGCTCTGCTATGAGGACAGGCTGAGAGAGTTGGGGCTCTGCAGCCTGGAGAAGAGAAGGCTTCGAGGAGACCTTAGAGTGGCTTTCCAGTATCTGAAGGGAGCCTACAGGAAGGCTGGGGAGGGACTATTGACAAGGTCTGGTAATGTCAGGACGAGGGGGAATGGGTTTAAGCTGGCAGAGGGGAGATTCCGACTGGATGTTAGGAGGAAGTTCTTTACAGTGAGGGTGGTGAGACACTGGCACAGGTTGCCCAGGGAGGTTGTGGATGCTTCCTCCCTGGAGGCGTTTAAGGCCAGGCTGGATGAGGCCTTGAGCAGCCTGCTCTAATGGGAGGTGTCCCTGCCTATGGCAGGGGGTTGGAGCTGGATGATCCTTGAGGTCCCTTCCAACCTAAACCATTCTATGATTCTATGATTCTATAATTTTCCCTTGCTGCTTTGCAATGTATGTTAAGTAATAAACTATAATAATACTAATAACAGTAATAAAAATACTTTTTGTGTAGCATTTTACGTCTGTGCCTCAAGGCCACAAGCTTTCTGGGGGAGTAGAACACATAGGTGTTGCACCACTGGCTTTTAGCCAGTAATGACAAAGTAGGCTTTGGGACATGCTAATTCTGAGGTAGAAGCATTTACCTAGTTGTTGTGGAGAGGTTTGAGTTTGAGTTTGGGGTAAGATCATGGACATGGACCCATTGACAGACATTCTTTGGGTGTGGCCATCAGGCCAGTTTGTTATCCATTGTGTGGTCTGTGGTGGTTTGGGTTGTCCCCCGCCCCCCCACACTTTAGAAATCACGCAGACTAGACTCAGCCAGCTCTGGAAATTGAATGAAGCTTATATTTACAGCTGTCACAATTTACAAGCAGATATTTACAGTATATACAGTTATAGACGGAAATAGACAAGGTAAAAAGGTAATGCAGAAACACAACTCCCCTCCCAGAAACCTGAGTCCCCAGGAGGGGCTCTCAACCACCCCCTCACCTTCCCCCTACCCCTCTCAACCTTACCCCAGTCCCAAGGAAGAATGGAGGTTCGGCCAAGAGGATTAAGAAGCAAAGGTGAAATCAGCCAAAGCAAATGGAGGGTGAGGTTAGAAAGCAAAATAGAGTTCATCCAGCAGGCCCAGCTCCCCAGCAGGCAAAGAGCTGAGAGCACAGCTCAGAGCGAAGTGCCCAAGCAAAGTGCAGAGCAAAGTGACCTTATCTAATGTTTTGCTTTTCCTTTCTACACATCTCAGCAAGACTGTGAGCGAAGTAGACCTCACCATTGTTTTCATTTCTCAGCCTATTATTTAGTTCTTCTCACCAAAACATTCTGTCTAGGCTCAAACTAGCACAGTGGTCCATCCATCAAACCCATATTTTACCAGCTTGGAGATCAGGATATTGTGTGGGGCAGTGTCAAAGGCTTTGCTCAGATAAATGATGTCAGCTGCTTTCTTCTTGTCCATTGATGTTGTGACCTTGTCATAGATGGCCACTAGGTCTATCCTGCATGATTTGACCTTGGGGAGGCTGTGCTGATTGTACACAATTACTTCTTCATTATTCTTCTGCCTCAGAAGTCACATGGACTTGTACACTCTCGATTTCTTCAGATGGTCATGAACCTCATCTTCACTTACAACGGGCAGTTCCTTCTTCCAGCCCCTGCCATTCTTCTGTGATTTCAGGAGCGTGGCTGGAGCCCTTGCTGGTGAAGACTGAGTTAAATTTCCCGTCAAATGATGTCATCTTTCTGTTTGTTTTAGTGCTAGTAGTAACATTTCATGCCATAGTTGTTACATTTAAAGTAGTAAGACCTCTAAAAGAACATTCCAAGTATAATAGAATTACTCAGAAGTTTTAATGCATGTAAAGGACTGTGTATAACTGCCTGTTTCTTTTTAGTAGACCGCAATGAACTTGGTTAATTTATGGATCCACTGTGCAATTGTCATGGTTTGGGAGTTTCCCCCCCACCCGCCTACTAGATTAACCAGACTAACTCAGCCAGTGACAGCACTAGGGGGAATGGAGGGAAGCTGGAGATGGGTATGTTCAGAGTGGACGTGAGGAGGAAGTTGTTCAGCATGAGAGTGGTGAGAGCCTGGAATGGGTTGCCCAGGGAGGTGGTTGAGGCCCTTTCACTGGAGGTGTTTGAGGCCAGGCTGGATGAGGCTGTGGCCAGGCTGATCTAGGGTAGGGTGTCCCTGGGCATGGCAGGTGTGTTGGAACTAGATGATCCTTGTGGCCCCTTCCAACCCTGACTGATTCTATGATTCTATGAAGATAATAAAATCTCAGAAATGGCAGATCTGCTGATAATGGCCATTTATATTTGTAAGCAAAGTCTGGGATAAGGGAGAGGGGTGGAAGGGAGGTGGAAGGGTGGTTGGGAGCCCCTCTTGGGGATTCTGGTTTCTGGGAGGGCTGTTGTGTTTCTGTATTACCTTTTTAACTTGTATATTTCTGTATCTAGCTGTATAGATTGTGAATATCTGCTTGTATATTGTGCTAAGCTGTAAATAGAAAGTTTCATTCTGTTTTCCAGCTCAGCTGAGTCTAGTCTGGGTGATTTTCACAAGAGTAGGTGGGGTGGGTAATACCCAAACCATCACATATCCCTAATGTAAAAGTGGATATAAATAACCTTGACTTATTTCGAATGTCACTTGCTGGTCCTGCTCCCTCTGCTGGTTAATAAGTGCAGGACTACACCTTATATAGTCTTGGCTGCCAACAGGTAGTATCTGAAGTCCATTTTTTAAGGGTGAATGTGCCATAAATTCAGGATTGTCTGTTTTATTTTCCTAAACCATGATTTTTGTAGGTACATTTCTCATTTAAAGGCAATGAAATCCTTTTGAAATACAACTAGTCAATCACAGATGATAGGTCAAGAAATCTTTTGAAGACTCACTTTCCTCTTGAGGGGCTTCATGTTCTAAAATAAGGGCGTATAATCAACTGGACACTTCCTGCAGTGCCACCCTCCTCAGGAAAGGGGATGGTTTTGCCATATGAGTATAACATACTCTATCCATGGATCATAGGATGTTAGGGGTTGGAAGGCACCCAAGGAGATCATTGAGTCCAACCCCCCTGCCAGAGCAGGACAATCCTATCTAACACAGATCACAGAGGAACACATCCAGACAGGCCTTGAAAGTCTCCAGAGAAGGAGACCCCACAACCTCTCTGGGGAGCCTGTTCCAGTGCTCTGTGACCCTTACAGTAAAGAAATTCCCCCTTGTGTTGAGGTGGAACCTCTTTTGCTGCAACTTACATCCGTTGCTCCTTGTCCTACCCCAGGGAGCAAGTGAAAAAAGCCTATCTCCCCCCTCCTGGCCAGCCCTCAGATACTTATAAACATTTATGAAATCCCCTCTAAGTCTTCTTTTCTCCAGACTGAGCAGCCCCAGGTCCCTCAGCCTCTCCTCATAAGCCATGCCCTCCTGTCCCCTAATCATCCTCGCAGCCCTCTGCTGGACCCTTTGCAGCAGATCCCTGTCCCTCTTAAACTGGGGAGCCCAAAACTGAACACAGTATTCAAAATGAGGTCTCACCAGGGCAGAGTAGGTCCTTGGGGAAGAGGAGGCCCTAAAGGAGATAGAGTATCTGACTCAGCCATTCATTTACAGGAGCTGCATAAATAATCTTTATTTTTCAGGCAGGAGTTAAACTATGATTCGTAAGCATATCTATGGTTTTGCTTGGGGTAATCTATTTAATCCAAGTGATAAAAATACACATCAGTACTCAGGTGACAAAGCAGATTTGTGTCTTCCCTCGTCAACAGATGTGGAAAATAGAGTAAATCATTCATCTTTTTGCATTTTTTTTAATAGGCTGATAATACAACATAAGGTGAATGATTCTGCTATATATCCTTCCAACTAGGAGTCAGAATGTTTCACTGAGCAAGGATTAGAGAGAGTGGAGGGAGTTGGACTGGATGATCCTGGTGGTCCTTTCCAAACGTAGCAATTCATAGTGATTAGATGTTGTGCTGAAGGATTTGGTTTAGTCAAGGACTTGTGAGTGTGAAACTGACATCAGAGTGATTTGCCATTGGAATGGGCTGCCCAGGGAGGTGGTGGAGTCACCATCCCTGGGGATGTTCAAGAAAAGCCTGGATGAGGCACTTAGTGTCATGGTCTGGTTGACTGGATAGGGCTGGGTGCTAGGTTGGACTGGATGATCTTGGAGGTCTCTTCCGACCTGTTTGATTCTATGATTCTAAGATTCTATGANATTGGACTCAATGATCTTTGAAGGTCTTTTCTAGTCTAAGAAATTCTG
>WAAF01008034.1:11983-23372 GCA_013400475.1 Tricholaema leucomelas
CAGCACTACAGGCTGGGGACAGAGTGGCTGAGAGCAGCCAGGCAGAGAGGGAGCTGGGGGTGCTGGCAGAGAGGAGCTGAAGAGGAGGCAGCAGTGCCCAGGTGGGCAGCAGAGCCAATGGCATCCTGGGCTGGCTCAGGAGCAGTGTGGGCAGCAGGACAAGGGAGGTTCTTCTGCCCCTGTGCTCAGCACTGCTCAGGCCAGTGATGATTCTATGAATAACAGGGAATCATAGAATGGGTTGGGTTGGAAGTGACCTCAAAACTCATCTGGTTCCAACCCCCAAACCCCTGCCATTGGCAGGGACACCTCCCACCAGAACAAGTCACTCAAGGCCTCATCCATCCTGCCCTTGAACACCTCCAGGGAGGGAGCAGCCACAGCCTCCCTGCGCAACCTGTGCCAGTGTCTCACCACCCTCACTGCAAAGAATTTCTTCCTAACATCCAGTTTCAATCTCCCCTCTGCCAGTTTAAGCACATTCCTCCTCTTCCTGTCATTACCAGACCTTGCCAATAGTCCCTCCCCAGCCTTTCTGTAGCCCACTCCAGATACTGGAAGGCCACTCCAAGGTCTCCTCCAAGCCTCTTTTCTCCAGGCTGCAGAGTCCAAACTCTGTCAGCCTGTCCTCAGAGCAGAGCTGCTGCAGCCCTCTGAGCCTCCTCTGGACTGGCTCCAACACTTTTACGTCCTTCTTGTGCTGCACCCAGGACTTCAGGTGGGGTCTCAGGAGAGCAAATTGGGAGAAACCAATCTCCTTTCTCCCTGTTTTGTCCGAGGAGAGCGGAGTAAAGGGGCAGAATCCCTTCATCATCTGAAGAGTTTCTTACTTGCTGCATGGCTGACAGCAAGAACTCCTAAATCACAAACAGCTCAAGGTGTTCTGTCGTTTTGCTTCTTTTCCAGGTCACTCCTCTCTTGCTCAGCAGAATCATATTGAGGATATGCAAGAAAAATTAAAACTGCTAGAAGAGAGAATGAAGGAGGCAGAGAAATCAGCAGAATTAGCAGAAGCAGATGCTAGAGAAAAGGATAAAGAACTTGTTGAGACCCTGAAACGAATGAGAGACTACGAACTGGTAAGCAGTTTGTCAAGAGTGGACAGCATATTCTAGCAGATGTTTAGATCATTTGGGTCTTCCATTTTAATTGCCTTTGTTCTGATTAGAAATGAAGCTAAGGATTTGGGATGCTAATTGGTTTTCCTTTTCTTTCCCATGCATGTTATGTTTTTTAGCCATGCTTAACAGTTTTCTGCATCTCGGTGTTAACATCCACGTGGGCTTCTCAAGTCTGTTACACAGTAATTGAGCACTCAAGAGTCTTTGAAGAATCATGTAGTAAGAGAGCTCACTTGGGAGTCAAAAGACAGTTTTGTAGGAGCTGCTTTTTATCCTTTTTAACATCTTGATGACCTTGATTCAGGCATAGAGACCGTCAGCAGTAAGTTTGCAGATGACACCAAGTTAGGTGGTAGTGTTGATTTGAATGAGGGTAGAGAGGCTCTTCAGAGGGACTTGGATAGGCTTAGACCAATGGGCCAACGTGAATGGGTTGAGTTTCAGTAAGGCCAAATGGTAGCTCCTGCACTTGGGTCACAACAACCCCAAACAGTGCTACAGGCTTGGGGCAGTGTGGCTGGAAACTGCCTGGCAGAGAGGGATGTGGGGGTTGTAATAGACAGGAGCTGAATGTGAGCCAGCAGTGTGCCCAGGCAACTGAATGTAAGCCTGGAGTGTGCCCAGGCAGCTGAATGTGAGTCAGCAATGTCCCCAGGCAGATGAGTATGATCCAGCAATGTGCCCAGGCATCTGAATGTGAGCCAGCAGTGTGCCCAGGCATCTGAATGTGAGCCAGGAGTGTGCCCAGGCAGCTGAATATGATCCAGCAATGTGCCCAGGCAGCTGAATGTGAGCCAGCAGTGTGCCCAGGCAGCTGAATGTGAGCCAGGAGTGTGCCCAGGCAGCCAAGAAGGCCAGAGGCATCCTGGCTTGTATTAAAAATGCTGTGGCCAGCAGGAGCAGGGAGGTGATTGTCCCCTGGTACTCTGCTCTTGTGAGGCCACACCTTGAGTGTTGTGTTCAGTTTGGGGCACCACAAAGCAAGAGAGATGTGGAGGTGCTGGAGCAGGTCCAGAGGAGGGCAAGAAAGCTGGGGAAGGGCCTGGAGAATAAATCTGATGAGGAGTGACTGAGGGAGCTGGGGATGGGCACTGTGAAACAGAGGAGGCTGAGAGGAGACCTCATTGCTGTCTACAGCTACCTGTAGAGAGATTTTGCAGAGGCTGCTGCTGGGCTCTGCTCACAGCTAACTGGAGACAGAACAAGGGGGAATGGCCTCAAGCTGAGGCTGAGAAGGTTTAGATTGGACATTAGGAAATAATTTTTCATGGAGAGAGTGGTCAGGGACTGGAATGAGCTGCCCAGGGAGGATGGAGAGTCCCCCAGCTTGGATGTGTTTCAGGGTGGTTTGGATGTGGTGCTTAGGGAGATGGTTTAAGGTGAATCTTGTAGAGCAGGGTTCTAGGTTGGACTTGGTGATAACCCTGAATGTGTTTAAGGGTGGTTTGGATGTGGTGCTTAGGGCTATGGTTTAAGGTGAATCTTGTAGAGTAGGGTTCTAGGTTGGACTTGGTGATGCTGAGGGGCTTTGCCAAC
Source organism: Tricholaema leucomelas (assembly GCA_013400475.1). Lineage (NCBI taxonomy): Eukaryota > Metazoa > Chordata > Aves > Piciformes > Lybiidae > Tricholaema lacrymosa > Tricholaema leucomelas. Next base: position 14,641 of record WAAF01008034.1, read on the forward strand.
CTGCATGGTTCTGTGATTCAGTAACTTACTAAGGATAGTGCAGAATAGAAGCTGAAAAAAAACTCTTTTCTCACCTGTTTAATGATGAAAGATTCATCATTTCTTTTCTTACATCTCCTGTTGGTTGTTTTTGTTTGGTTTTCTTTTTACTCTCCATTTGTTGGTTTGTTGTTTTTTTTGTTTTACAGGGGACCTATGGTTTGGAAGAGGCAGTTGCTGAAATCAAAGCTTTAAAAAAGCAAATCAAAATACAGGATCATGAGATTGAAACCTTAGTTCAGGAAGTCAATAAACTGGAACTTAGAATCAATGATTTCCTTGATGAAAATGAAGAGCTCAGGCAGCGGTTAGGTATGAGACATCCATTCTGTTTTCAGTTGTTTGTTGTCTAAGAACTGAAATAAAATGATGGCATGGAAATCTGCTGACCACTTGGAAAGAATTTTGGGTAGTCTGCTAATATTTGCAAGTGGTTTTAGCTAGTTGGGACAAACTGCCTGACTAAAGGTGATTGGGTATGAACAAATCTGGCTTACAGGTTGCACTGACTGAAGAAATCATAGAATCATAGAATCAACCAGGTTGGAAGTGACCTCCAAGCTCATCCAGTCCAACCTAGCACCCAGCCCTAGACAATCAACCAGACCATGGCTCTAAGTGCCTCTTCCAGTCTCTCCCTGAACACCTCCAGGGATGGCAACTCCACCACCTCCCTGGGCAGCCCATTCCAATGCCAATCACTCTCTCTGACAACAACTTCCTCCTAACATCCAGCCTAGACCTCCCCTGGCACAGCTTAAGTCTGTGTCCCCTTGTTCTCTTGCTGCTTGCCTGGCAGAAGAGCCCAACCCCAGCTGGCTACAGCCTCCCTTCAGGGAGCTGCAGACAGCAATGAGCTCTGCCCTGAGCCTCCTCTTCTGCAGGCTGCACACCCCCAGCTCCCTCAGCCCCTCCTCACAGGGCTGTGCTCCAGGCCCCTCCCCAGCCTTGCTGCCCTTCTCTCAACACCTTCCAACACCTCAACATCTCTCTTGAATGGAGGAGCCCAGAACTGGAGATGAGGCCTTGAGCAGTGGAATCTGGTTGAGAGGTGTCCCTACCTGTTGTGAGGAGGTTGGAGTAGATGATCTCTGAGGTCCCTTCCAGCCTAAGCCTTTCTATGATACTTACCTACATTCAACTGCCAACATTGTGTTTTAATCCATAGCTTCATGAAATGGTTTGGTTTGGAAGGGACCTTAAAGATCATCTAGTTCCAGCCCTCCTGCCATGGGCAAGGACACCTTCCTCTAGTTATATTCTAATCTAAATTAGCAGCCTTCTAATAATTACAAACATCAATGATCCTCTTTAATGGCTAATTAGACACCATATACTCTGTTTTAGGTCTTGAGCCAAAGACAATGATTGACTTAAATGAATTCAGGAACAGCAAAACACTGAAGCAGCAGCAATACAGAGCTGAAAACCAGATTCTTTTGCAAGAGGCAAGTGATAAGTCCAATTTCTGCCCTGGAATCCACACATGTGTGTTTGAACAAAATGAAACCCTGCTCTGTGACTAATTATTTGCAGATTGAAAGACTGGAAGAGGAGAGAATTGAGCTGAAAAAACAGGTTCGGAGGTTGGCTCAGGAGAAAGGGAGAAAAGCTGCAACAACAGGTAGGGTTTTTTCCTTCCCACAGCTTGCTTACTTGAGTGAGTATAAGTAATAAGTAATCCCCATGCAGAGATACAGGCTGGGGTCGGAGTGGCTGGAGAGCAGCCAGACAGAGAGGGATCTGGGGGTGCTGATCGATACCCACCTGAACATGAGCCAGCAGTGTGCCCAGGTGGCCAAGAGAGCCAGTGGCATCCTGGCCTGCATCAGGAATGGTGTGGCCAGCAGCAGCAGGGAGGTCATTCTGCCCCTGTACTCTGCACTGGTTAGACCACACCTTGAGTACTGTGTCCAGTTCTGGGCCCCCCAGTTTAGAAGGGACATTGAAATCCTTGAGCGTGTCCAGAGAAGGGCAACGAGGCTGGTGAGAGGCCTCGAGCACAGCCCTACGAGGAGAGGCTGAGGGAGCTGAGATTGGTTAGCCTGGACAAGAGGAGGCTCAGGGCAGACCTTATTGCTGTCTACAACTACCTGAGGGGTGGTTGTGGCCAGGGGGGGGTTGCTCTCTTCTCTCAGGCAGCCAGCACCAGAACAAGAGGACACAGCCTCAGGCTGCGCCAGGGGAAATTTAGGGTTGAGGTGAGGAGAAAGTTCTTCAGTGAGAGAGTCATTGGCTACTGGAATGGGCTGCCCAGGGAGGTGGTGGAGTCGCTGTCCCTGGAGCTGTTCAAGGCAGGATTGGACGTGGCACTTGGTGCCATGGTCTAGCCTTGAGCTCTGTGGTGAAGGGTTGGACTTGATGATCTGTGAGGTCTCTTCCAACCCTGATGATACTATGATACTATGATACTATGATAATATAGTCTTAGTAAGTATAAGTAACATAGTAACATATATAACATGGTCTCAGGTTTAAATTACAAGGCTAAATACGTTTCATTCAGTCTGTAGGAAGAAGTGAGTGACTTTAAGTTTCCATAGTCTGACAGCCCAGCAGCTTTTTGACTTGTGATGGCTTTTAATGCGTCTCTGAGAGTTGTCATTGACTTGTGGTTCTCAGGTGCAGCATGATCTTGCCATCATTTCCAGTAAATCTGTATCATCCTTTCCCACTCAGTCTAATAGGTGTGTTTCAAAAACGTTCACATTTCAATCTCTGCCTCCCGGGGAAGTGCTCAAAAGGAAAAGTTTGCAGCTCCTTACTTTGTGGGTAAAAAAGTGGAGCTCAGATATCCTAAATGAATATATTCCCTTGCTTGCAGACCAATTAATAATGCATAATAATGAATTATTGCTTGAACATTTACTTGCAATTAGGATTGAGTGGTGGTGATGTGCAGATAACTGATGGCTTGACTGAGGAGAAGGAAGTGAATAAGAAGTTGGATTTCTGGAACAGACTTGATATTGCTGAAGTAAAAGCAAAGGTAGGTTCATAAAGGCAGGTGCTGTGGGTCCTTCATACCTCAGGCCACATCTTCCCAGGGTGGTTTGTGCATCTTCTCTCAGCCAGCTGAGAGCTGCCAACAGCTGACATGGCTCTGTCTGTGCTGCAGCTCACTCCTCAAAGTCACTTGAAGCAAAGAAATGCCCACACAACTCTGAAGGGCCTGCGGGACCTACCCTGCCTGCCAGCCCTCCTGCCTGCAGGCAGGGCAAAGAAGCTGCTCCTTTCCCATGTGCTGTTACTGGCAGATCTGCTTTGCCTGCCCTGGGACAGGAAACACAAGATGAGACTGTCTTCTGTCTGCAGCTGCCTTAAAAGCTCAGGGAGCTGGGAAATCTCCTCTGGAGAGGTTGGCTTTTCCCTGCTCCATGGCTGCACCCCAGATACCCACATAAGCAGCAGGGTGCACATAAGCTCCATGGCTGCACCCCCAGATACCCACATAAGCAGCAGGAATAAACCTTTCAGAGCCCAGGGAGTGGGGAAACACCTGGATGTTTGAGGCCCAAAGGGAGATGAGGTGCTCCCTGCTTTCTCTCTTGAGAACTTGGGGAAGGACAGAAGTGAACAAAGCCAGCAGCTCTGGGCAATTTCCTTTGGCCAGGAACATCCCAGAACAGAGTTATAAGGCCTCAAACTGCACCAGGAGAGGTTTAAGTTGGACTTTAGAAGAAATTTCTTCACTGAAAGGGTTCTCAAAGACTGGAAGTGATTGAATCCCCATCCATGGAGGGGTTTAAAAGAGGCAGAGATACGGTGCTGAGAAACATTGGTTAACAGCAGATGTGGTAATGGTGGAGGGTGGTTGGATTGGATGATCTTAAAGGTCTTGTCCACCAAAATGATTCTGTGACAAAGCAAGTTCACAAACTTAATGTATTTCTCTTCCAAACTAAAACCAATGTGCTTTTTTCTTGCTGTGAAGATGAGATTCTCTGTTGCATTCTATAAAACACTTCAGTTTACTTTAGGTACTGTGGAATTCCCTTGGTGAATATGTATGGATTAGCAGGATTTGCAAGCATTTGTGCTTACTTAACCATGGATTAGCAAGAATTGCAAGCATCTCTTCTCCTTCAACCATGGGCTAGCAAGGTTTGCAAGCATCTCTTCTCCTTTAACCATGGACTGGCAAGATTTGCAAGCATCTCTTCTCCTGTATCCATGGACTGGCAAGATTTGCAACATCTCTTCTCCTTTAACCATGGGCTGGCAAGATTTGCAACATCTCTTCTCCTTTAACCATGGACTGGCAAGATTTGCAAGCATCTCTTCTCCTTTAACCATGGACTGGCAAGATTTGCAACATCTCTTCTCCCTTAACCATGGGCTGGCAAGATTTGCAACATCTCTTCTCCTTTAACCATGGACTGGCAAGATTTGCAAGCATCTCTTCTCCTTTAACCACAGAGTCTTGATCAAAGAATCTAATATGAAAGTTCCTGCCTTACCATTTTTATGGTTTCTTTGTTTGTTTCTTTAGAATGAATACCTTGCAAATGAACTAAGTGTGAGAGAGAGAGATTTGGAGAAGAACAGGATTGTCATAGCCAAATTTCAATCTAAATGTGAGTATCAACCTGTTTTAAAACTGAGGAATGTTATCTTTGCAGATAACTTGCTCTGTTAGCTGTTCTGTGCTCACAGTCATTTCTTTGTTGCACCCAAGCATTTCCAAGGTAGTCACCTTTCTGCCTTTGGGAAAAGCAGGCAGACTACTGAAGAAGTGAAAAGGGTGGAGGGGAACATTGAAAACTGGAAGATGTAACAAAGTTGAATGTGTTCCCATGAAGCATTTCATTATTGCTTTAGGGAGGAACATTGTTTGGGGAGGAATAAGAGCAGGCACCAGTACAGGTTAGAGGTTGTCCTGCTGGAAAGTAACTCCATGGAGAAAGACCTTGGAGTGCTGGTGGACAAGAAGTTCTCCATGGGACAGCAATGTGCACTTGTGGCCAAGAGGGTCAATGGGATCCTGGAGTACATGGGGAAAAATGTGTCCAGCAGGTTAAGAGAGGTTCTCCTCCTCTGCTCAGCCCTGATGAGACCACACCTGGAATACTGTGTCCAGTTCTGGGCTCCCCAGTTAAAGACAGACAGAGATCTGCTGGAGGGAGTCCAGTGCAGGCTATGGGGATGCTGCAGGGACTGGAAAATCTGTGTGATGAGAAAAGGCTGAGAGCCCTGGGGCTGGTTAGCCTGGAGAAGAGAAGGCTGAGAGGAGATCTTGTCTACAAATATCTGAGAGGTGGGTGTCAAGAAGGGGCCAGACTCTTTTTGGTGGTGCCCTGTGATAGGTTCAGGGCAAATGGAACCTGGGAAGTTCTACTTCAGCATGAGGAGAAACTTCTTTACTGTGAGGGTGTTTTGAGCCCTGGGGCAGGCTGCCCAGAGAGGTTGTGGAGTCTCCTTCTCCAGAGAGTTTCATGACCCATCTGAATGCATTCCTGTGTGACTCTGCTTTAGCAGGGGAGTTGGACTGGATGATCTCCAGAGGTCCCTTCTAACTCCTACCATTCTGTGATTGTTTTCATGGGATTTCTCCAGGGAAACTCTCTGGATATTCTTAGCAGCTCTCCCTTTAAGTTCCTAATTGGTTATGTCTATATATGATATGAACATTCTTTTTATATATCAAATCAAGAACCATTATAACAAAATATCCTGGGATGTCTTAATGTCAAGATAATAATTGATTCTTTCAGTGCTTTTAGACACCTTCACCATTTCTATTCCAGTAAAGGAGCTGTCAGAAGAGAACAAACACCTTGAACAAGGAATGAAGGAAATACTGCAAGCTGTGAAGGAAATGCAAAAGGATCCTGGTGTGAAGGGAGGAGAAACAGCATTAACTATCCCCAGTCTGGATCGTTTGGTTCATGTGAGCTCTCATTTCCAAATATCATTTAGCTTTATAGGATTTACAACCTCTTTTTTTCCTCCCCTCTTCAATTATTAGCTCATTGCATAATTAAATTGTAGCTTCCTTTTGTTTTCTTAGTTCCAAGTAGGAGTCCATAGTGTGAGATAAGCTCTTTCAAAATGCTTTACTTCAAAAAGTAAAAACAGAGGTAGCCAAAAAGGTTTATTATTGTTTTATATACAACAAATCTTCAGCTGCATAATATAAAATGCTTTGATAAGTTTATTGTGCCAGCCATAATGTTTAGGTAAAGTTTCTCTTGCTGTTATGGGACTATGCAAAATTAATAATCTGTGTTAATTGTGATGTCCAGGTGAAGATTGTTGATAGCTGTGAACATGGTTTGTTACAGTAAATACCACCAGAAAACTTACTGACAGTAAATAGCCCCAGAAAAACTTATTTACAAGGTTCAAAACAGACAGTTTGGATACTTATACACAGAGGGAACAGGCAAAACTAGAACACTGTAAGCAAATGCAAACATTATACTGGAAGAGAAGGTTGTTGTGGTCAGTACATTGCTTGCAGTTAATTCTAGCTGCTAGATGGACATAGGAATCGTAGAATCAGAATCATAGAATCAGTCAGGGTTGGAAGGGACCACAAGGATCAGCCAGTTCCAGCTCCCCTGCCATGCCCAGGAACACCCTACCCTAGAGCAGGCTGGCCACAGCCTCAGCCAGCCTGGCCTTAAACAGCTCCAGGAATGGGGCCTCAACCACCTCCCTGGGCAACCCATTCCAGGCTCTTACCACTTTCATGGTGAAGAACTTCCTCCTCATGTGCAGTCTGAACCTACCCATCCTGGAGATCCTTTCTGCTTATGGCAGAAGTCAATTAGTGCATTACAAGAAGCTTTAAGTATGTACTCACAAAATGGTATCAGACATAGTCTCTGGGCCCCTCAATTCAATAGAGATGTTGAGGTGCTGGAAGGTGTCCAGAGAAGGGCAACAAAGCTGGTGAAAGGCCTGGAACACAGACCCTGTGAGGAGCGGATGAAGGAGCTGGGATTGTTTAGCTTGGAGAAGAGGAGGCTAAGGGGTGACCTCATTGCTGTCTACAACTCCCTGAAGGGAGGCTGTAGCCAGGTGGGGTTGGTCTCTTCTCCCAGTCAACCAGCAACAGAACAAGGGGACACAGCCTCAAGTTGTGCCAGGGGAGGTCTAGGCTGGATGTTAGGGGGAAGTTGTTGGCAGAGAGAGTGATTGGCATTGGAATGGGCTGCCCAGGGAGGTGGTGGAGTCGCCGTGCCTGGAGGTGTTCAAGAAGAGCCTGTCTGAGGCACTTAGTGCCATGGTCTAGGTGACTGGCTAGGGCTGGGTGCTAGGTTGGACTGGATGAGCTTGGAGGTCTCTTTCAACCTGGTTGATTCTATTCTATTCAATGAAGCAGCAGCAGCAGCACACCATGCTACCTGCTCATCACTTTTTATCGATACAGCCTGAGACTAATGGGCCTTTGGATGTAGCTTAGCCAATCAGAATGGCACTTTCCCAAGCTTGACCATACTAGGTGAGGACAGGGCTTTCATTTGCCTTTCCTGCAGGTGTTTCCCCCAGCACAGAAGGAGGGGGAGCAGGGGAACATGTCTGGACAAGCCAGAGTCCTTAGGCTCAATGGCTCCAGGTTCTTTGTCCTCTTACCCATGGTTGCTTCTCCCCACGGCAGAAGGTGGGAAGAACAGGAAAAGATGCAACCTGCTCTAGTGGGAGGTGTCCCTGCCTATGGCAGGGGGTTGGAGCTGGATGATCCTTGAGGTCCCTTCCAACCTAAACCATTCTATGATTCTATGCCTGGTCAAGCCAGGACACGGATAAGCCTATTTTGTCCTATTTAGGCCTACCATGACACTTGCCTGGCTTTTATCTGTAGGATAAACTCCTTATTCAAACATCTTGTCTAAAAGCAGTGTTTTTAAAGCAAAAAGAAAAGGAAAGTAACCATTTACATCTCTGCCTAGGGCAAACACACCATCAGGAAATGGGGAAGCAGGTGGAAGTACATGAAGATTTCATGCTTATTGCTAATTTCAGTACTCTAAACTTGAGGGCTCCAGTTGATTATGAAAAATAAAGCTTTTCTACCTTTTTCCTCTCTTTTCTTAGGCCATGGAATCAAAGAATTCAGAGGGGATTTGTGATGTAGGTGTCCACTTGAAAGCTCAGGTGGACCAGCTTACGGGACGAAATGAAGAGCTGAGACAAGAACTGAAGGAGGCTCAAAAGGAAGCAGCCAATTTCTCTAATCAGTTGGCAACTGCAAAGGAAAAGGTAGCAAATTTATTTGATGCCTCCAAAGTAGCTGCTCTGAGAATTCTGAGCAAAATCTATAAGATGCTGAATGTAACTTTGATTACTTTGGAATGCAAGTCCAATGGCATCCTGGCCTGGATCAGGAATAGTGTAGCCAGCAGGACTTGGGAAGTCCAGCACTGGTCAGGCCACACCTTGAGTCCTGTGTCCAGTTCTGAGCTACTCAAACCCCAAGCAGTGCTACAGCTTGGGGACAGAGTGGCTGAGAGCAGCCAGGCAGGAGCTGGGGGTGCTGGAAGAGAGGAGATGAAGAGGAGGCAGCAGTGTGCCCAGGTGGGCAGCAGAGCCAATGGCATCCTGGGCTGGCTCAGGAGCAGTGTGGGCAGCAGGACAAGGGAGGTTCTTCTACCCCAGGACTCAGCATTGCTCAGGCCACACCTTGAGTGCTGTGTCCAGTTCTGGGCACCTCCATTGCAGAGAGATGTTGAGGTGCTGGAAGGTGT
>WAAF01008035.1:13416-26773 GCA_013400475.1 Tricholaema leucomelas
TTCCATGTCCTGCTTGTGCTGGGGGCTCCAGAACTGCACCCAGGACTGCAGGTGGGGTCTGAGGAGAGCAGAGCCAAGGGGCAGAATCCCCTCCCTTGCCCTGCTGCCCACACTGCTCTTGCTGCAGCCCAGCACAGGGTTGCTGTCTGGGCTGCACTCACACTGCAGGCTCCTGTTGAGCTCTGCATCAGCCCAGACCCACAGGTCCTATTCCTCAGGGCTGCTCTCAGCCATTCCCCACCCAGCCTGGAGCTGTGCTTGGGATTGTGTCAACCCAGGTGCAGGACCTTACACTTGGCCTTGTTGAATGTCATGAGGTTGGCCTGGGCCCACCTCTGCAGCTTGTCCAGGTCGCTCTGGATGCCATCCTTGCCCTCTAGCAAGTCGACTGTGCCACACAGCTTGGTGCTATACGATAATGCTGCTCCTCTAGTTGAGTCTTCCCTTCTGAAATAGAGAGCCCAGATTGATGCAGGAGGCTTGGTGGGGTGCAGAAGTTGTTCATCAGTTTGGGACAGGTGATGAAGACAGGAGGTTGAACAATGTGCCCCAGTTCTTCCCTTGATGTCACAGATGAGCACATTTGACACAATTTGATTCGTCAGCAGTTCAAGATTTATTAACAAGGTGGAATAAATCAAAGGCTGATTTTAGCAGCACTTACTGTAACAGATGATTTAGTAAAGCAGTGATTTAATTACAGGTTCAAGGATGACAAGATGACAACTTACTACAAGGTTTCTCCAACCAAAGCATGCAGAAACAAAGCATCCAGACACAGAAATACTTGGCCAGGGAAATATGTAAATGCTCAGAAAAGCAAATGCATAAAAGCAAATGCCTAGAAGGGTAGAGAGGTGGGTAAAAGAGACTAGCCCATAATAAGTGTTTTCCTCTTTGAGTTTAAATCCTCACAGTGCATCAGCATTTTGCAGTGGGCAGGAGCTGAGTCTCAAATCATAGAATCAACCAGGCTGGAAGACACCTCCAAGATCATCCAGTTCAACCAAGCACCTAGCCCTGTCTCACCCAGGCCTCATGTCAGCTTTGGTATCAGAGATTCTGAGAGGCATCCCAACTGAGAAGGGTGCTGGATGCAGCCTACTGTGAGCCAGGAGAGCTAAAAGGGTCTCATTTTGGAGCACGTCTTGTAGGGTCTGAGATAACTATCTTAGAGTCATAGAATCAAGCAGGTTGGAAGAGACCTCCAAGCTCATCTAGTCCAACCTAGCACCCAGCCCTGTCCAGTCAACAAATTTGTCGGATGCTTTTCCATTTTGGCTTAGCTCAAGTGTTGCAGTGTTCTGATTTGTGCAGTTCTCAGACTTCAGGGTCCTGGTACTGTTCCATCAGCTGCACATGCCCAAATCTCACTGATTCTTGAGGTCCTGATATCTCCCTTCTGGGCCATGACCTAAATATGTGTGTAACCCATCTCCCAGGCAACCAGCAATGGAACAAGGGGACACAGTCTTGAGTTGTGCCAGGGGAGGTCTAGGCTGGATGTTAGGAGGAAGTTCCTGGCAGAGAGAGTGATTGGCATTGGAATGGGCTACCCAGGGAGATGGTGGAGTTGCTGTGGCTGGAGGAGTTGAAGCCAAGCCTGGCTGGGGCACTTAGTGCCCTGGTCTGGTTGATTGGGCAGGGCTGGATGCTAGGTTGGACTGGATGAGCTTGGAACTCTCTTCCAACCTGCTTGATTCTATGGTTCTATGAAGTTAAAGAGTTCTCATGACTCCTTGTAGTTTTCTCCCTGCACAAAGCAGGTAATAGACACTTGTGTGGTATTGATGATCCCAGCTCTTCTACAAAGTCACTCCCTTATTCTCATCTCCTTTGTAAAGAACAGAGCAATGTAGTCTGGGCTGCACATGGTCTCCTCATAGCATCATAGAATCAAGCAGGTTGGAAGAGACCTCCAAGCTCATCCAGTCCAACCTATCTTGAGATAAATTTGGCTGGATCTATGTAGTACACATTTGTTCTCCTCTCCTTTAGTTCTGTTTCTTCTAACAACAAAACAGAAAACCCTAACTGCTTATTAGAGGGCAGACACTAATGATTAATCTGAGACCAGTTGCCACAAATGGTTTTAATCTCTGTTTGGGGGTGACCAATGTTGCTGCATTTGCAGTGAAGCTACCTGACTAAAGATTCTCAGGCCATCTGCAGACACTAAAGCCCTCAACCTACAGCAGAAATACAGGTCACAGTCTGCTCCAGCTACCTGGAGGAAACCTTCTAATTAGAAGCATTAGCAAGCTGATACTCTCTTAAGCAGTCTGACCATTCCAGAAGGACAGAAGCTCCTTCTGTACCCTTTGGCTGATGTGTACCTTGTTTTAATTATGATCTGGGACACCTAAGCAGTGTTAATTTTTCATGCACTCCTGTTTTCTCTGTTAGGTTATGGAAGATCTTTTCAAGACAGTGACAAGTACTGTGCTCTCCAAATGTCCTCGTGATGTTGAGCTATTTCATAACTACATAGCTCCTGCCCAGAAGGTAATAAATGTGACAGAAAAAACCTGCAGTCCTCTTACACATTTTGGGTCTCTTTGCTACAGGGAAGGCTTAATTTTAGAATCACAGAATCATAGAATCAGTCAGGGTTGGAAGGGACCACAAGGAGCAGCCAGTGCCAACCCCCCTGCCATGCCCAGGGACACCCTACCCTAGAGCAGGCTGCACACAGCCTCAGCCAGCCTGGCCTTAAACACCTCCAGCCATGGGGCCTCAACCACCTCCCTGGGCAACCCAGTCCAGCCTCTCACCACTCTCATGCTCAACAACTTCCTCCTCACCTCCAGCCTGACTCTCCCCACCTCCAGCTTTGCTCCATTCCCCCCAGTCCTGGCACTCCCTGACAGCCTCAAAAGTCCCTCCCCAGCTTTTTTGTAGCCCCCTTCAGATCCTGGAAGGCCACAAGAAGGTCACCTGGGAGCCTCCTCTTCTCCAGCCTGCACAGCCCCAACTCTTTCAGTCTGTGCTCACAGCAGAGCTGCTGCAGCCCTCTCAGCATCCTCCTGGCCCTGCTCTGGACACACTCCAGCATCTCCACAGCCCTCTTGTCCCAGGGGCTCCAGAACTGGATGCAGTACTCCAGGTGGGGTCTCAGCAGAGCACAGCAGAGGGGGAGAATCACCTCCCTGGCCCTGCTGGCCACACTTCTGCTGCTGCAGCCCAGGCTCTGCTTGGCTTTCTGGGCTGCAAGTGCACACTGCTGGCTCCTGTTGAGCTTCTCCTCCACCAGCACCCCCAAGTCCCTCTCCTCAGGGCTGCTCTCCAGCCACTCACTGCCCAGCCTGCATTTGTGCTTGGCATTGCCTCCACCCAGCTGCAGGACCTTGCACTGGGTCTTGTTGAACCTCCACAGGTTGGATTGTGGCTTTATTTATTTACTGTATTGTCCTCTGTTAGTAAACTGTGAAGAGCAAAAAGTTAGTCTGAGCTTAAGTGATTGTTCAAACCAGTGGAAAGAGGACACACAACTTTGTGTAGCTGGTGGGAAGTGTGGTGGAACTGTAGCTGTCAAAACATCAGCAGATCAAGGGAGGTTCTCCTCCCCCTCTGCTCTGCCCTGCTGAGACCTCATCTTGAATACTGCCTTCAGTTTGGGGCTCCCCAGTTGAAGAGGGACAGGGATCTGCTGGAGAGGTTCCAGTGGGGGGCTATGACTATGATGAGGGGACTGGAGGGCACTGCCTGATGAGGAGAGTCTGAGGGACCTGGGGCTGCTTAGTCTGGAGAAGACTGAGAGGGGATTTAATCAATGTTTATAAGTATCTGAGGGCTTGGCACGGCGGGGACAGGCTCTGCTCACTGCTCCCTGGGATAGGACAAGCAGCAATGGGTGTAATCTGCAGCACAGGAGGTTCTGCCTCAACACAAGGGGGAACTTCTTTCCTGTAAGAGTCCCAGAGCACTGGCACAGGCTGCCCAGAGAGGTTGTGGAGTCTCCTTCACTGGAGCCTTTCAAGGCCTGTCTGGATGTGTTCCTGTGTGATCTGTGTTAGATAGGATTGTTCTGCTCTGGCAGGGGGGTTGGATTCGATGATCTGCTTGGGTCCCTTCCAACCCCTAACATCCTGTGAGCCTGGGATCTAAGATCCTCTGAGTTACTGACTCCAATAATTTGTTATCCTTTTAGCACTGAATGTCTGGGAGTAGATTTTGAGCCTGCCTGGCCCACAGTGCAGACCTACAAATGAAAAGTTGGAGGGAGGTGGCTTCTCTGAGTTCCTACTGGGCCCCAGAACCCTTGAAAGTAGCTTTACATTTGATGCCTTTTCTTGTTTTGCTCAAGGACAGGTTGGAACAAATTCTGAAGCACAAATTCGTGACGTAAGTACTTCTGGTTTATAATTGGCTCCTATTTTGTCTATGTCCCCTTTCTTTCCTAACCCAATGTCTTGTGGGTTAGCATCTCATCTCCAAAAGAGCATGAGATGCACTCCCTTTGTACTGCTGCCACTTAACCCTTTCATCTCTGCATGCAACTGACCTCTGAATCTGGTGGCCTTTGCCTTTTGCTTCCCTGGGCAGAATCCTTCTTCTCTAACAGCAGCCTCCTCCCAGCATCTACCTGTGCAGTGGTTTGCTTCCTATCATGCCTGCTTTTGGCTTTGGTGCTCTGCCTTCTTTCACACTTCACACTACTGACTTCCTTTTTATGAATCTATGTTTTCATATTTCATAGCATCACAGAATCAGTCAGGGTTGGAAGGGACCACAAGGAGCAGCCAGTTCCAACCCCCTGCCATGCCCAGGGACACCCTACCCTAGAGCAGGCTGCACACAGCCTCAGCCAGCCTGGCCTTAAACACCTCCAGCCATGGGGCCTCAACCACCTCCCTGGGCAACCCAGTCCAGCCTCTCACCACTCTCATGCTCAACAACTTCCTCCTCACCTCCAGCCTGACTCTCCCCACCTCCAGCTTTGCTCCATTCCCCCCAGTCCTGGCACTCCCTGACAGCCTCAAAAGTCCCTCTCCAGCTTTTTTGTAGCCCCCTTCAGATCCTGGAAGGCCACAAGAAGGTCACCTGGGAGCCTCCCCTTCTCCAGACTGCACAGCCCCAACTCTTTCAGTCTGTGCTCACAGCAGAGCTGCTGCAGCCCTCTCAGCATCCTCCTGGCCCTGCTCTGGACACACTCCAGCATCTCCACAGCCCTCTTGTCCCAGAGGCTCCAGACCTGGATGCACTACTCCAGGTGGGGTCTCAGCAGAGCACAGCAGAGGGGGAGAATCACCTCCCTGGCCCTGGTGACCATACTTCTCCTGCTGCAGCCCAGGCTACAGTTGACTTTCTGGGCTACAAGTGCACACTGCTGGCTCCTGTTGAGCTTCTTCTCCACCACCACCCCCAAGTCCCTCTCCTCACGGCTGCAGAAGAAGGAGAAAGCAAAAATGTTCGAGTTACAAACCCTTTGCACTCTGAGGTATTATTTGTGCCTGACACCAGGCTGAACAGTGGAGCTATGTCATTGAGGACATGTTGTTTTCTTGTAGCAAATCCACGGGTTTCTATGAAGCAACTCTCTGCAGAGCTCACCTCTGACCGAAATGCAACATTGCAATTGCAAAAGCATCTTGAGCGCTTCCTGCCCTATGTGTAGCTGAAGCACAGGAGAAAACATAGGATGCCTACCATATAAAATTGCTCTTGGTTTCTGTCCAAAGAAGCATTGCTGGGAAGTCTGACATCACAGCACAAGTTGGCATGGTGGTGGGGAAATGCCTCCTCAATTTTCCAGCGCAGCACTTGGCCAGAGCACTTCCTTGTTATTCCTTTTGTAGTTATCTTAAAGGCTTCTTTTTTTTTTTTTTGTCTTCCTCTCTTGCAGAATTTCCTACAATGAGGCAGTGGAAATTTTGAAGCAGGCTTCTCAAACTTTCACTTTCAAGCCAGAGGTAGGTGGTTTTGACTGGTGGCTTGACCCTGTGCCTGTTCATGTGTGGCTTGAACTTTATCATAGAATCGTTTAAGATCATTAGGCTGAAGATGAGGCAGCAGTGTGCCCAGGTGGCCAAGAGAGCCAATGGCATCCTGGCCTGGATCAGGAAGAGTATGGCCAGTAGGACAAGAGAGGTTATTCTGCCCCTGTACCCAGGCCTGTCCATTCAACTGGACCACAGAATCATAGAATCAGCCTGATGGGAAGAGACATCCAAGCTCATCCAATCCAACCTAGCACCCAGCCCTGGCCAACCAACCAGACCATGGCACTAAGTGCCCCAGCCAGGCTTTGCTTCAACACCTCCAGGCACAGAGACTCCACCACCTCCCTGGGCAGCCCATTCCAATGCCAATCACTCTCCCTGTCAACAACTTCCTCCTAACATCCAGCATAGACCTCCCCTAGCACAACTTGAGGCTGTGTCCCCTTCTTCTGTTGCTGCTTGCCTGGCAGATGAGTGCAACCCCACCTGGCTACAGCCTCCCTTCAGGTAGTTGTAGACAGCCAGGCCAGGATGCCATAGAGTGGCTGGAGAGCAGCCAGGAAGAAAGTGACCTGGAGGTGCTGGGTTTAGTAGCTGAAGCTGAGGCAGCAGTGTGGCCAGGTGGGCAGCAGAGCCAATGGCATCCTGGGCTGGCTGAGGAGCAGTGTGGGCAGCAGGACAAGGGAGGTTTTTCTGCCCTTGTACTCAACACTGCTCAGGCCACAGCTTGAGTGCTGTGTCTGGTCGTGGGCTCCTGAATTGAAGAGAGATGTTGAGGTGCTGGAAGGTGTCCAGAGTAGGGTAATGATCCCTCTGGTGAGGGATCTGGAACACAGCCCTGTGAGGAGAGGCTGAGGGAGCTGGGGGTGTGCAGCCTGCAGAAGAAGAGGCTCAGGGCACAGCTCATTGCTGTCTACAACTACCTGAAGGGAGGCTGAAGCCAGGTGGGGTTGGTCTTTTCTCCCAGGAAACAAGCAATGGAACAAGGGGACAGAGTCTAAAGTTGTGCCAGGGGAGCCCTAGTCTGGATGTTAGCAGGAAGTTTTTGGCAGAGAGAGTGATTGGCATTGGAATGGTGATTCTATGTTTTTGTAAACCATTAAATGTCAGCTTAGAGTTGCCAGAAGAACTCTAAACTATGTCCATCAGCACACCTACATATCTTTTATGCACTTCCAGGAATACTAACTTCACCGATTGCCTGGGCAGCCCTTGACAACCTTTTTGGGGCAGATTATTTTTCCTGATATCCAACCTAAAACTCCGCTTGCACAACTTGAGACCATTTCCTCTTGTTCTGTTGCTTGTTGTTTGAGAGCAAAGACTGACCCTCACCTCACTAAAGACTGACCCTCATCTCACTACAGTCTCCTTTCAGGTAGTCCTAGAGACTGAGCAGATCTCCCTTGAGCCCCTCAGCACTTTGTAGACCTTGCTTGGTTGCTTGCTGCACCACTCTGCTGTAAAGGGAGGTATTGTGGGATAGCACAACTCAGGGGTGGCCTCATTGCTGTCTACAACTACCTGAAAGGAGGCTGTAGCCAGGTGGGGGTTGGTCTCTTCTGTCAATCAACAAACTCAGGGTGTTCCTCTCTTCCCTTTCCACTCTCTTGGTGTCCTTTACAAATCTTGTAATGGTTAGGAGGTCTTTGGGTTAGGGTGTCCCTTCTCATGGCAGGAGGGTTGGAACTAGATAATCCTCGTGATCCCTTCCAACTCTGACTGATTCTATGACTCTATAGTCAAAAGCCACAGAATTGATAACATTGTTGGAAGAAAGGAGAAGTGAAAGGCTTGAAAATGTCCCAGGTTTCTGAGGACAAGGAATTGGTGAATAGGATGCTGGAATTTTTTAAGTGAGAGTTAATGCAACATGGGAGCTGGGATTGTTTAGCTTGGAGAAGAGGAGGCTCAGGGGAGATCTTATTGCTGTCTACAACTACCTGAGGGGGGGCTGTAGCCAGGAGGAGGTTGCTCTCTTCTCTCAGGCGGCCAGCACCAGAATAAGAGCTGTGCCAGGGGAAATTTAGGCTTGAGGTGAGGAGAAAGTTCTCCACTGAGAGGGTCATTGGCTACTGGAATGGGCTGCCCAGGGAGGTGGTGGAGTCACCGTCCCTGGAGCTGTTCAAGACAGGACTGGACGTGGCACTTGGTGCCATGGTCTAGCCTTGAGCTCTGTGGTAACGGCTTGGACTTGATGATCTATGAGGTCTCTTCCAACCTTGGTGATACTGTGATGCTGTGATGTAACAGGACACAGCAGGGAAGAAGGTGATCAGCCTAAGAACTCTGCTTTCTCTATACCCAAGATAGCACTGAAATAAGACTGGGTTGAGCAATCTGATTTTGGATAGGTTCCAACTTCCCTTAAGGTGTGCAGGGTGTGCTTTGGGCTGGGTTTGTTGTTTGTTTGTTTGGCTTTTTTTGTCTGATTTGATAGCAGATGCTTGGGCTTGATGCAGGCATGATCTAACCCTGTTCTGTAGAAGTTAAACCATGTTGATTTGATTGCTTTGCCCTGCCTTGTGAAACTCTACCTGCCTAGCAGCTGTTCTCAGTGTGAGATTTCAGGTTATTCAAAACTTCCCATCCCTACCATGGAGGGATTTTGCTTTGTCTCTTGCCACAGGCAAGATGCACCAAGGCAGGATCCCAGGAACCTTTTGCTGTCTTTACAGTGGGGCTGTGACCTCCAAACAGAGCACGAAAAATACCTGGTGAAGCACTGTGGTGAAGTTCCTGTGTTTGTGATTAACTACCCATATGAACTCAAACCTTTCTACATGCGGGACAATGAGGATGGACCACAACACACGGTGAGTCCAGAGGTCACCTTGCCACCTCTCTTTTGTTGGCTAGATATGTATCATAGTCTACTCATAGACAGACAGCTAAGGGTACTCTCCTGCTGGACCTCCAATCAAGAAGTCCAGAATTAGATGTGACCATCAGGTCATCTCCTTCAGTCTTTTTCCTGTTGTAGAATCATAGAATCAGTCAGGGTTGGAAGGGACCACAAGGATCATCTAGTTCCAACCTCCCTGCCATGGAGCTAGATTATCATAGAATCATAAAATCAGCCAGGCTGGAAGAGACCTCCAAGCTCATCCAGTCCAACCTAGCACCCAGCCCTGCCCAACCAACCAGACCACGGCACTAAGTGCCCCAGCCAGGCTTGGCTTCAACACCTCCAGGGACGGTGACTCCACCACCTCCCTGGGCAGCCCATTCCAATGCCAATCACTCCCTCTGACAACAGCTTCCTCCTAACACCTAGCCTAGACCTGCCCTGCCACAACTTGAGACTGTGTCCCCTTGTTCTGTTGCTGCTTGCCTGGCAGCAGAGCCCAACCCCAGCTGGCTACAGCCTCCCTTCAGGCAGCTGCAGACAGCAATGAGCTCTGCCCTGAGCCTCCTCTTCTGCAGGCTGCACACCCCCAGCTCCCTCAGCCTCTCCTCAATCTGGAACAGCACTGCACATCTGGAACATGTCCAGAGAAGGGCAACAAAGCTGGTGAGAGGCCTGAAACACAGCCCTGTGAGGAGAGACTGGGTGGTAGGTTGTACTGGATGATCTTGGAGGTCTCTTCCAAGCTGCTTGACTCTATGACTCTCTGATCTTTTGGTTTTCTGTAGGTTTACTGGTCTTTAGTATCATGATGTTCCCTCCCAGATTTCTCCTGCCAACAAGAGACTGATCAGTGTGTTTGCAGAAATGGACCTAAGCATTCTGGATTCACTAATAAGAATTAGAGTAGCTGTTTACAAGCAACCCTCAGTGCCAGCTGCACTTCTGCTGTAGACTGTTTGGCTTCATGGCTTGACTTATGTTAGGTTTCTCTCTTTGAAGGTTGCAGCTGTTGATCTCCTCATACCAGGAGTAGGGGAGTTGTGTGGAGGCAGCTTGAGAGAGGAGCGCCTGCCCTTCCTCCAGTCACGCTTACAGAGGTATGCAAACCCCATGGCTACTAGGGGAGTGCTTCACTTGGCAAGACAGAGGAGTGGAACGGCAACTAATGCTATTTTTGGTGGTTTTGAGATATCATAGAATCATAGAATCATAGAATGGTTTAGGTTGGAAGGGACCTCAAGGATCATCCAGCTCCAACCCCCTGCCATAGGCAGGGACACCTCCCACTAGAGCAGCTCGCCCAAGGCCTCATCCTTGGCCTGACCTTAAACACCTCCAGGGAGGAAGCATCCACAACCTCCCTGGGCAACCCATTCCAGTGCCTTACCACCCTCACTGTAAAGAACTTCCTCCTAACATCCAGTCTAAATTTCCCCTCTTCCAGCTTAAACCCATATCTGTCTGTCCAAGTAGATGGTTGTGAACTGGTGAAGAAGTTCTTCTGCTTCTACTGTAGTTATAGAGTCATAGAATCAGGCAGGGTTGGAAGCGACCACAAGGAGCAGCCAGTTCCAACCTCCCTGCCATGCCCAGGGACACCCTACCCTAGAGCAGGCTGCACACAGCCTCAGCCAGCCTGGCCTTAAACACCTCCAGCCATGGGGCCTCAACCACCTCCCTGGGCAACCCAGTCCAGCCTCTCACCACTCTCATGCTCAACAACTTCCTCCTCATGTCTAGGCTGAACCTACCCCTCTCCGGCTTTTTTCCATTCATAGAATCATAGAATCAACCAGACTGGAAGAGACCTCCAAGATCATCTAGTCCAACTTCCTCCTCACATCCAGTCTGAACCTACCCATCTTCAGCTTCACTCCATTCATAGAATCATAGAATCAAGCAGGTTGGAAGAGACCTCCAAGATCATCCAGTCCAACCTATCATCCAGTCAAACCTATTACTCCTAGTTTTATCACTCCCTGATATCCTAAATGGGAACTACCTCTCTGTTTTAGCTCATCAGAGAAGAATTTATTTTGTGTTAGAAGACCAAAGAGGCAGAAAGCCTCAGCTCTGCTGGAACTGTCTGGAATAGAGTCTTGTGTGAGGCACTTCATCCTTGAGCCTTTTTCTTGCAGCTTTTGTGGCCAGGCCTGGATTGTGAAGGTGGAAGTTGTCCTGTAGAGAAAGCTTAGATGTATTTGTCATTGCATTGTGTAACTGAGGAACTGCAGCTTTGGTTGAAAGCTTTGCTGGCTCTGATGCAGCTGGCCTCAGTGGCATCAGTGAAGAGAATACAGTTTCTTGCTGACAGCTTGGTGGGAAGCTTCACTGAAATTGCTTAGGACCTGTACTGAGTCACATGGCTCTTTCCCTGCTATTTTTGCTGGATCCTGTGACTTGGAGTAGTTTTAGGCTCCATTCAGTGTTAGAATATTGAAGCTGGAGTGGAGAAGTGGAGTTGCCGTCCCTGGAGGTGTTCAAGCAAAGCCTGGATGAGGCACTTAGTGCCATGGTCTAGTTGACTGGATAGGGCTGGGTGCTAGGTTGGACTGGATGAGCTTGGAGGTCTCTTCCAACCTGCTTGATTCTATGATTCTAAGCTGCTGTTTAGTTAACAATAATTGGCATTATTGATGGGGTAATTCTCCACAGACAATTACTCCCTGGATCTTCTCTGAGTGTTCTAAAGAACCTTTCATAACTCAGACGAGCTCATTTGGGCCTCTCATACTCTTATGCAAAGCAATTTTGGAGGAGGATTAATCCCACAGTAACATCACTTACAGCCTGGGAATGAATCTGCTTAAAGCAGCCACATCCTCACATAAATGTATCTAGGCAGTGGAGATTTCAATGAATCCAAAAGGCACAGAGACATTAAAATCACCAGAACATTGGTTCTCAGTTTGTGGTGTGGGATGATATTATTCCCTGTGCTTCCTGTTGCTCTCCCTGTGAGCTCTCCCAAGGCAGGCTTGCTCCAGCTGAAGTGAAGTACAGTGTTGCCAGCTGCACTTTTCACTTGAAATGTTTATAGAATCATAGAATCAACCATGTTGGAAGAGACCTCCAAGATCATCCAGTCCAACCTGTCCAACCAGTCCAACCTATCCAACAAGAATCATCCATTCCAACCTATCCACCCAGTCCAATGTATCCAACCAAGACCATCCAGTCCAGCCTATCCTACTCAGTCCAACCTATCCAAACAGTCCAACCTATCTAACCAAGATCATCCAGTCCAGCCTATCCTACAAGAATCATCAGTCCAACCTATCCAAACAGTCCAACATATTCAATCAAGATCATCTAGTCCAGCCCTATCTAATCAGGTTCTACTCTTGATTGTACTCCTTGAGTGCTGTGTCCAGTTCTGGGCTCCTCAATTCTAGAGAGATGTTGAGGTACTGGAAGGTGTCCAGAGAAAGGCAACGAAGCTGGTGAAAGACCTGGAGCAGAGCCCTGTGAGGAGAGGCTGAGGGAGCTGGGGGTGTGCAGCCTGCAGAAGAGGAGGCTCAGGGCAGAGCTCATTGCTGTCTGCAGCTGCCTGAAGGGAGGCTGTAGCCAGGTGGGGTTGGGCTCTGCTGCCAGGCAAGCAGCAATAGAACAAGGGGACACAGTCTCAAGCTGTGGCAGGGCAGGTCTAGGCTGGATGTTAGGAGGAAGTTGTTGTCAGAGAGAGTGATTGGCATTGGAATGGGCTGCCCAGGGAGGTGGTGGAGTCACCGTGGCTGGAGGTGTTGAAGCCAAGCCTGGCTGGGGCACTTAGTGCCATGGCCTGGATGATTGGGCAGGGCTGGGTGCTAGGTTGGACTGGATGAGCTTGGAGGTCTCTTCCAAGCTGGTTGATTCTGTGATTCCAGACAAGTGCTGCCTGTGCAGATCTCCTCTTTTCCTTTACTTACAGGGGGTTTTCTTTTTGTTCCACAGGTTGGGAATCGCAGATGCCTACCAATGGTAAGTCACTATCTTGGCTTCCATGTTCTGGGTTGATGAAAAGCTCAACATGAGCCTGCAGTGTGAGTGCAGCTCAGACAGCAACCATGTGCTGTCTGGGCAAGGGAGGGGATTCTGCCCCTTTGCTCTGCTCTCCTCAGACCCCACCTGCACTACTCTGCAGTTCTGGAGCCCCCAACACAGTAAGAACATGGAACTGTTAGAGTGAGTCCAGAGGAGGACCATGAAGATGACCAGAGGGCTGCAGCAGCTCTGCTCTGAGGACAGGCTGAGAGAGTTGGGGCTCTGCAGCCTGGAGAAGAGAAGGCTTCCAGGAGACCTTCTAGTGAGCTTCCAGGATCTGAAGGGGACCTACAGGAAGGCTAGGGAGGGACTATTGACAGGGTCTTGTAATGGTAAGGCTAGAAGCAATGGGTTTAAACTGGCAGAGGGGAGATTCAAACTAGATGTTAGGAGGAAGTTCTTTGCAGTGAGGGTGGTGAGACACTGGCACAGGTTGGGGGTGATGAGACACTGGCACAGGTGGCCCAGGGAGGTTGTGGAGCACAGAAGCACAGAATGTGATCAAAGATCACATTCTGTGCTTCTGTGCTCCACAACCTCC
>WAAF01008035.1:26788-45061 GCA_013400475.1 Tricholaema leucomelas
TGGAGGTGTCAAGGCCAGGTTGCATGAGGCCTTGAGTGACCTGTTCTAGTGGGAGGTGTCCCTGCCTATGGCAGGTGGTTGGAACTGGCTGATCCTTGAGGTCCCTTCCAACCTAAACCACTTTGATTCTGGTTCTTCTTTAGAGAGTCTTTTAGACAACTACCTCCTTTTTCTGATCCTCCTCTTGAGGGAACATTTCTTGGCTCAGTTGCACTGCCATCACTGCCAGTCTGAATGGAACAGTCAGTTCATTTAAGCAAAGTGCAGTGCTATTTAGTTAATCTTCCCCATTTGTCCCCTTGCAGCAGAGATTCCTTCTTTAGGATTGCATGAAGTAGATGAATATATAACCCATAGGGTATGAAATCCTCAGGCTGTGTTTGGAGTTGAATCATAGAATGGGCTGGGTTGAAAGGAACCTCCAAAGGTCTTCTATTCCAACCCCCTCTGCAGTAAGCATCCTCAACTAGATCAGGATAGATTCTGACCACCATTGTATGATGTAAACATCTTACAGTACCACAAACCTATTGTGACCTTTAGCAGCTCTGTGAATAACTCCCGGGGCAATTGGATTGGAAAGTCTTCCCTAACAAAGTGATTGAAGCAATTAAAACTGTCCTGTGAAGGAGACAGATCAACCTTTGTGGTTTAACCTATTACAATGACAGAAAGGTTTTAGTGTTCCTCTTGACAAGTATTTCTTTGCATGTGTGCTCTGTCATTGCTCCTGCAAGGCTGAGAATGCAGAGAACTCTAAATTCAGAAGAGTGTATTCAAATACTCTGAAGCATTAAGGAAGCTGCCTTGAAAATAAAAGCAGTTAAGTGTAGGATTCTTCACTCTCCTCTTCCCTGAGGGAAGAGGCTGAGGGAGCTGGGGGTGTGCCGCCTGCAGAAGGGGAAGCTCAGGGCAGAGCTCATTGCTGTCTGCAGCTCCCTGCAGGGAGGCTGGGGCCAGGTGGGGTTGGGCTCTGCTGCCAGGCAAGCAGCAACAGAACAAGGGGACACAGTCTCAAGTTGTGGCAGGGGAGGTCTAGGCTGGATGTTAGGGGCAAGTTGTTGTCAGAGAGAGTGATTGGCATTGGAATGGGCTGCCCAGGGAGGTGGGGGAGTCACCGTGGCTGGAGGTGTTGAAGCCAAGCCTGGCTGAGGCACTTAGTGCCATGGTCTGGTTGATTGGGCAGGGCTGGGTGCTAGGTTGGCCTGGATGATCTTGGAGATCTCTTGCAACCTGCTTGATTCTCTGATTCCCACAATTAGAAAAGAGAAACAGCCCAATGCATGGCAGACCTTTATATCATCCATTTGAAAGTGAAGTGAATTAAATGTCTTCCTTTATTGTTTGCATTTGTGCACCAGGCTACACCATATCCTTTCATCTGAGGGAAGGATTATCCTCACCAAAGATGATTAGTTGTGTGGTTAGGTCATAGAATTGTTTTGGTTGGAAAAGGCCTCTAAGATTATTAAGTCCAATCATTAACCTAACATAGAATCATAGAATCAACCAGGTTGGAAGAGACCTCCAAGCTCATCCAGTCCAACTTCACACCCAGCCCTGGCCAATCAACCAGACCATGGCACTAAGTGCCCCAGCCAGGCTTGGCTTCAACACCTCCAGCCACGGCGACTCCCCCACCTCCCTGGGCAGCCCATTCCAATGCCAATCACTCTCTCTGACAACAACTTCCTCCTAACATCCAGCCTAGACCTCCCCTATCACAGCTTGAGGCTGTGTCCCCTTGCTCTATTGCTGCTTGCCTGGCAGCAGAGTCCAACCCCACCTGGCTACAGCCTCCCTTCAGGCAGCTGCAGACAGCAATGAGCTCTGCCCTCAGCCTCCTCTTCTGCAGGCTGCACACCCCCAGCTCCCTCAGCCTCTCCTCACAGGGCTCTGCTCCAGGCCCCTCCCCAGCCTTGCTGCCCTTCTCTCAACACCTTCCAGCACCTCAACATCTCTCTTCAATTCAGGAGCCCACAACTGGACACAGCACTCAAGCTGTGGCCTGAGCAGTGCTGAGCACAGGGGCAGAAGAACCTCCCTTGTCCTGCTGCCCACACTGCTCCTGAGCCAGCCCAGGATGCCATTGGCTCTGCTGCCCACCTGGGCACACTGCTGCCTCAGCTTCAGCTCCTCTCTCCCAGCACCCCCAGCTCCCTCTCTGCCTGGATGCTCTCAGCCACTCTGCCCCCAGAGAAGATTAAAACTTGTTCCCCCTTGCTTTTAGCAGAGTCTGGTGTCCTAGGAGGGTGCAGGATAGGAGTAACCCATGATACTTCTGGACTACACTCCAGAATCTGCCAGCAAACAGATGCTGACTTGCCAGTATCCATCTTTTTGGTGGAGGTGGAAGGAGAGACTGAAATTAGTTTCCTCCAATTTAGTGATTGAATTTAGTCTCCAAAGCTGGCTCACACACTCTTTGAAGAACAGTTGACTCATTCCTTATTAGATATAATACTTGCTGACTTTAGAATGGGCAGCTGGAAGAGATGTGATCCTCTTTCAAATCTCTTATTTATTGCTGTATCTCTTTTTTAACCTGTTTTCTGCTCCCACTAAGCATGAGGATAATTGTGGGGCCTGACTCCTTCCAGAACAGCTTCAGGACAAGGGGCAATGGGTGGAAGTTGAGGCATAGGATGTTCAGTGGCAACATAAGAAAGAGGTTTTTTCTTGTGAGGGTGCCAGAACACTGGAACAGGCTGCCCAGGAGGGTCATGGAGTCTCCTTCTCTGGAGATACTCAAGAGATGCCTGGGTGCATTCCTCTGCGATGTGCTCTAGGTGATCCTGCTCTGCAGGGGGGTTGGACTGGATGAGCTTTCAAGGTCCCTTCCAGCCCCTAATCTTCTGTGATATCATCCTTTGTTGATTGGCCAGGGCTGGGTGCTAGGTTGGACTGGATGGGCTTGGAGGTCTCTTTCAGCCTGCTTCATTCTATGATTCTATGATTTTAACTTCCTTCAGAGCCCAGCCAAAACAGGAAGCAGGTGCCTGGTCCTGTTAATCCTCCTCTGGGGAGAAACCAGAGCGTTGTGCTGGGCCATATAGAGGCAGGCATGTGCCAAAACATACCCAAACCCCAAGGTCAGTCCTAGGAAAATAAAGCTGTCTCCCCAGCTGTGTTTCTGCTGGGGTCATAGAATCATAGAATCAAGCAGGTTGGAAGAGACCTCCAAGCTCATCCAGTCCAACCTAGCACCCAGCCCTGGCCAATCAACCAGACCATGGCACTAAGTGCCTCAGCCAGGCTTTGCTTGTCAATGAGTGTTTTAGTTTGACCTCCCTGAATGCTTTTTTTGTGTGGATTCCCAGAGAAGCTGTAGTAAAGCAGAAGCTGCCTGAAACCAAAGTCAGTGTTTGACCAAGAATCAGACCTTGGTGATGCTTAACATGTTTGTTTCCTGATGTGTCCAACAAAAGAGCCTTTCAGATGTCATTTCATTGGCAGTTTTTCATTACCCTCATTTTTGCTCTCTTATTGGTCTTTCTATCTAGTAAAATACCCAGCTCTGGACTGCAGCATCTTTGTTCTTTCAGCCTTACTTTTCTCAAACTGGCTGCAGAGGCTTCAGGTAGAACAAGGGGGTTAGAGGAAAGATCAAGATGATACTTGTTTTGAAAGGAGACTGAGAAGAATACACTCTGCTTATGAATGGTCACTAAGGGAGCACTGATCTTCCTAGTGCCTTGCTGTGCAGTGCAGGGGATGGGGATGATGATAAAAGGGTATGCATTTAGAAACGGATGAAAGGAAATGCTCTTCTAACTTGGCACATAACAATGTCCTGCAATTCATTGCTGGGGGATGTTGCTGTAGTGCACTTTCACACTGCTGAAACATCTACAGTCCTTCAGGTCCAGCACATGAACTCATGGAACAGGTGGTTTTGGGTGCCATCACAAAGCACCTACAGGATGGCCAAGGGATCAGGCCCAGCCAGCATGGGTTTAGGAAGGGCAGGTCCTGCTTGACCAACCTGAGCTCCTTTTATGATCAGGTTCTCTGCCTGGTGAGTGTGGGGCAAGCTGTGGATGGAGTCTGCCTGGACTGCAGCAAAGCCTTTGACACTGTCTGCCACAACAAGCTCCTGGCACAGCTGGCAGCTCCTGGCTGGGACAGATTCAGTCTGGTATGGGTCAAGAACTGGCTGGAGGGCTGAGCCATGAGAGTGGTGGTGAATGGTGCCACATCCAGCTGGCAGCTGGCACTATGGTGTGCCCCAGGGATCAGTGCTGGGCACAGTCCTGTTCAATGTTTTTAGTGATGATCTGGAGCAGGGGATTGAGTCCAGCATCAGTGAGTTTGCAGATGACACCAAGCTAGGGGCAGCTGTGGAGCTGTTGGAGGGCAGGAGAGGCCTGCAGAGGGACCTGGCCAGGCTGGATGGGTGGGCAGAGGCCAATGGGATGAGACTGAAGAAGGCCAAGTTCAGGGTTCTACACTTTGGCCACAACAACCCCAAGCAGCACTACAGGCTGGGGCCAGAGTGGCTGAGAGCAGCCAGGCAGAGAGGGAGCTGGGGGTGTTGGTAGAGAGGAGCTGAAGCTGAGGCAGCAGTGTGCCCAGGTGGGCAGCAGAGCCAGTGGCATCCTGGGCTGGCTGAGGAGCAGTGTGGGCAGCAGGACAAGGGAGGTTCTTCTGCCCCTGTGTTCAGCACTGCTCAGGCCACAGCCTGAGTGCTGTGTCCAGTTGTGGGCTCCTAAATTGAAGAGAGATGTTGAGGTGCTGGAAGGTGTCCAGAGAAGGGCAAGGAAGCTGGAGAAGAGGAAGCTCAGGGCAGAGCTCATTGCTGTCTGCAGCTCTCTGAAGGGAGGCTGTAGCCAGGTGGGGTTGGGCTCTTCTGCCATGCAAGCAGCAAAAGAGGAAGAGGACAGAGTCTCAAGTTGTGGCAGGGGAGGTCTAGGGTGGATGATAGAAGGAAGTTGTTGTCAGAGAGAGTGATTGGCATTGGAATGGGCTGCCCAGGGAGGTGGTGGAGTCACTGTGCCTGGAGGTGTTCAAGCAAAGTCTGGATGGGGTAAGTGCCCCACCACTAGTGATGCCATGGTCTGGTTGATTGGCCAGGGCTGGGTTCTAGGTTGGACTGGATGAGCTTGGAGGTCTCTTCCAACCTGCTTGAGTCTATTCTATTCTAGATGAGGTCACAGAACCTTATTTCCTACATGGAATAATGTTTCCTGGTCCCCCAGTTGGCAATGGAGTCTATAGCTCTCCTCTTCAATTTGAGCTTTGAGGAGAAATACTCAGACCAGTTCCTGACTCTTTTTGAGGTGAGAAACATCCAGTGTCTGGTGATTATTGAAAGAAGAAAGCCCTCAGGGAGCATTTTCCAGCCTAAAGGGAATTTTCTCTTCATCTGTAGGCAGTTGCTTTTTTCTTTCATTTTGGAAGAATGAGAAGATTCTCAATTCCTTTGCTGCTTTTGAGCACAGCCATCAGAAAGGATTCAGAGTCTTGATCCCCAGCACGTTTCCTTCAGTGGACTTTTTCCATTAACTCTAATGGTGTTGGTTTCACTCCCTTTGGCCAGGATGGCCTCTCAGAGTGCTTTGAGATCTACAGATGAAAGCCCTGGATGAACAAGGGTAGAATTGATTGTTATTGTTCATCTGGAAGAGGCTGAATTATTTCATCTTCTTAAAATGATTTATAACTGTTGCCAGCAGAAGGGGAGAAAAGATGCTGGGCTTGTCTCAGCTGTCTCAGCACAGACTGAGAGATGCTTAGAAACGTCATCACAAGTGCTTCTGCTCTTATTTATGTTACTGGTTGCAGCTAGAGCTGTCACCAGCTGGTTAGCCAGTTCTGCTCAGAACTACTGAGCTCACATAAATGGATCAGCCATGGCCAGCACCAATACCATAGAATAGAATGACAGAATCAGTCAGGGTTGGAAGGGACCACAAGGATCAGCCTGTTCCAGCCCCCCTGCCATGGACATGGACACCCTACCCTAGAGCAGGCTGCCCACGGCCTCAGTCAGCCTGGCCTTAAAAGGTGTTTTTTGCCTGGCTTATTCCCTTTGAGGGACACTACCTCTTTTCAGACCATCTAAATTCAAGCTAAAGGCTCTGGTTGGACAGGATATTTCTCCTGTGGTGCCTTGTCTGCTGTGACAGAAGAGCCCACCTGGCTACAGCCTCCCTTCAGGGAGCTGCAGACAGCAATGAGCTCTGCCCTGAGCCTCCTCTTCTGCAGGCTGCACACCCCCAGCTCCCTCAGCCTCTCCTCACAGGGCTCTGCTCCAGGCCCCTCCCCAGCCTTGCTGCCCTTCTCTCAACACCTTCCAGCATCTCAACATCTCTCTTCAATTCAGGAGCCTGCAACTGGACACAGCACTCAAGCTGTGGCCTGAGCAGTGCTGAGCACAGGGCCAGAAGAACCTCCCTTGTCCTGCTGCCCAGGATGCCATTGGCTCTGCTGCCCACCTGGGCACACTGCTGCCTCAGCTTCAGCTACTATCTACCAGCACCCCCAGGTTCCTTTCTTCCTGGCTGCTCTCAGCCACACTATGGCATCCTGGCCTGGCTGCCTACAACTACCTCGAGGGTTGCTATAGCCAGGTGGGGTTGGTCTCTGCTGCCAGGAAAGCAGCAAGAGAAGGGGACACAGTCTCAAGTTGTGACAGGGGCGGTCTAGGCTGAATGTTAGGAGGAAGTTCCTGGCAGAGAGAGTGATTGGCATTGGAATGGGCTGCCCAGGGAGGTGGTGGAGTGGCCGTGGCTGGAGGTGTTGAAGCCAAGCCTGGCTGGGGCACTTAGTGCCATGGTCTGGTTGCTTGACCAGCGCTGGGTGCTAGGTTGGATTGGATGATCTTGGAGGTCTCTTCCAACCTGCTTGATTGTATGATTCTGTGCTCTAGTTGAATGGATAGGGCTGGGTGCTAGGTTGGACTGGATGATCTTGGAGGTCTCTTCTGACGTGGTTGATTTTGTGAGTCTCTGATTCTCTGATATGGCCGAGCATAGCTGTGCTGGTTTGAAATGTATTTGCTCTTGGGCTTTCTGCTAATGCTATCCTGCCTGTCAGGGAACCTCTCCTCTTCACACCCCTGACCAAGAAGGGAAACAAGGCTGGTGAAGGGTCTAGAACACAAACCCTATGAGGAGAGAAAGTTCTTCACTGAGAGAGTCATTGGCTACTGGAACGGGCTGCCCTGGGAGGTGGTGGAGTCGCCGTCCCTGGAGCTGTTCAAGGCAGGATTGGACGTGGCACTTGGTGCCATGGTCTAGCCTTGAGCTCTGTGGTAACGGCTTGGACTTGATGATCTGTGAGGTCTCTTCCAACCTTGGTAATACTCTGGTACTGTGATACTGTGTGAGAGGCTGAGTGAGCTGGGGGTGTGCAGCCTGCAGAAGAGGAGGCTCAGAGGGGACCTCATTGCTGTCTACAACTACCTGAAGGGAGGTTGTAGCCAGGTGGGTTTGATCTCTTCTGCCAGATAACCAGCAACATAAGAAGGGGCTGGGTGAGCTTGGAGGTCTCTTCCAACCTGGTTGATTCTATTCTATTCTATTCTAAATCCACTGGTGGTTAGGGTCAAGGGGAAGCAATGAAAATGGAAAGCAAAAGCCCAGCTGATAAGCTCTGTGCAATGACCTCAGCCCAAGCGTGCTGCAAATGTAACTGTCTCTTTAAATTGCAGGTACCTAGACCTCCGCAAATACGGCTCCGTTCCTCATGGAGGCTTCGGGATGGGGTTTGAACGCTACCTGCAATACATCCTGGGAGTTGACAATATCAAAGATGTCATCCCTTTCCCCAGGTTTTCTCACTCCTGCCTCCTCTAGCTCAGCAGTTGACTCAACGTGGAGGAAACTGCTGCTGCAGCTTTCTGTACATAGCTTAGCTCTAGGATGTGACTTGCGTGTGTTCAGTGGGATGTCAAAATCGTTTTTATCCCTGTGAAAGTCTGGCTTGATGCTAAGAATCTACGTTCTGGTGAGATTATGGAAGCACACTGAGGGGTAATTTGTCAGCAGTTCCTGGCTTTGGGAACTTCAAGAACCCTGAATCCCACTTGACTAAAGGGTTAACGTCATTGTGAGACTACTCCAAGCCAATGAAGTTCTGAATCAACTTCGTTGTGGAGGTGTTTATGTGAAATATTAATAAGGAGGTGTGATCTAAATCAGACTGGGAGCCAGGACTGCTGTGAGGCTTTAATAGGCTTTAATTAAATGCCTGGACAGTGCTTTGAAGATTGAGTGTTTTAATACTGCAAGGCATTGTCCTGGCTGTGATGCATTTGCTCTTAGGAAATGGCAGGTGTAAAGCATGAGTTCTCCCCACCCCTCACTTAAAAGCCACTCTTGTTTACCTTGGAGAAGTCAGTCAAACCTAGCAAGGAAAAATGTCATATTGCAACTGCTGGAGTAGAATTAGGTGAATGATGTTTGAGTTTTGTGAATCATGAATAAAGCTGTCCCACTGGGTGGTTTTGTAACTCTGTATGGTTTCTTCTTCACAGAATCATTAAGGTTGGAAAAGACCTTCAAGATCATCGATTCCAACTGTAATCCAACTACCACAACCTCCCCTGGCACAGCTCCAACCAGATGCAATGGCCTCTGGTCATGTTGCTGGGTACTTGGCAGAAGAGTCCAACCCCAGCCTCACTCCAGCCTCCTCTCAGGGAGCTGTAGAGAGCAATGAGATCTGCCCTCAGCCTTCTCCACACTAAGCACCCCCAGATCCCTCAGCCACTCCTCAGATGATGCCCTCTAAATCCCTCCCCCACCTCATTGCTCCTCTCTGGACACTCTCCAGTCTCTCAATGTCTTTCCTATCCTATGGCACCCAGAACAGTATTGTAGAGTCAGCTCCACTGTTTCAGGCAGTGGTTTAATCAGTACCAACTCAATAGAATCAAGGCTTAAAACTCAACCCCTGCAACCTTCTGCGCAGCTGCAGTTGTGGTGACGGTAAATGCACAGCAGCAATGCAGCTGACTGCTTCTTTAGGTGAAATGACAACCCAGGAGTGAGGTCTGGGAAAGCAGAAGGGCCAAGATGCTTGACATAGACTGAAAATAGATGCATATTAAAGAGAAGAGATTGCCAGGAAACATAAAACTGCACCCAAGCACCAGTCAGAAGTGTTTCCTTCAGCGTCATGGGGATATGTTTCCTATTCTGTAAACCCAGAGTAGTTGCACAACTCCTGCAGGAGATAATCTGCTTTCTGTCTTTGAGAGCACATGCTCATAACAGGAAGAAATGTTCAGTTAGAGGAGAGTTCATTCATCTCTCCAGAGCCAACTTTGCAGTTTCTTGGTGGTGGTTTTGGTTTGGTTTTTTTTTTTGTTTTGTTGTTGTTGCTTTGCCATTTTGTGGTTGTTATTGAGCAAATCTCTCACATGCTCATCAGACCAAGCAGTTTTGTCTGTAGTTGGAAACAACTGACAGATGCTCTCAGGCATTGCAGATGTATTAAGTAATTGCTTATCACCGTAGGATCTGAATGACTTGAAGTCTTTAATGGGTTCATGCTGTCAGCTTCTTTGCCAGGTAAAGGAATAACTCTTTTAATTTGTTTTCAAGATGGGTTTATGGAAGATCAAGTGACTTGCTCAAGGCAATTGGAAACAAGTGGCTGATTTGGGGCTGGAATTGAGAGTTTCTAGTGTCCTTCCTCTCTACTGCGCTCTGCTGAGACCCCACCTGGACTACTGCATCCAGTTCTGGAGCCCCTGGGACAAGAGGGCTGTGGAGATGCTGGAGAGTGTCCAGAGCAGGGCCAGGAGGATGCTGAGAGGGCTGCAGCAGCTCTGCTGTGAGCACAGACTGAAAGAGTTGGGGCTGTTGTGTCTGGAGAAGAGGAGGCTCCCAGGTGACCTTCTTGTGGCCTTCCAGGATCTGAAGGGGGCCTAAGAAAAAGCTGAGGAGGGACTTTTGAGGCTGTCAGGGAGTGCCAGGACTGGGGGAATGGAGCAAAGCTGGAGGTGGGGAGAGTGAGGCTGGAGGTGAGGAGGAAGTTGTTGAGCAGGAGAGTGGTGAGAGGCTGGAATGGGTTGCCCAGGGAGGTGGTTGAGGCCCCATGGCTGGAGGTGTTTCAGGCCAGGCTGGCTGAGGCTGTGTGCAGCCTGCTCTAGGGTAGGGTGTCCTGGTCATGGCAGGGCGGTTGGCACTGGCTGCTCCTTGTGGTCCCTTCCAACCCTCACTCATTCTGTGATTCTTCCTTTCCAAATTATCCCAATCTGACAAGTGGTCATTTGTGTAGTACTTACTTCTCTGGACCTCAGGGTGGCTGCAGTGTCAACAACATCTATAGGCAAATCACTTCTCCTGCAAGGACTGGCTGAAGGTGTTGGGTTTGTTCAGCCTGGGCAAGATATCTTTAAGGTCATAGAATCATTGAAGCAACCTGGTTGAAAGAGACCTCCAAGCTCATCCAGTCCAACCTAGCACCCAGCCCTGCCCAATCAACCAGACCATGGCAGGCTTTGCTTCAACACCTCCAGGCACAGAGACTCCACCACCTCCCTGGGCAGCCCATTCCAATGCCAATCACTCTCTGACAACAACTTCCTCCTAACATCCAGCCTAGACCTCCCCTGCCACAACTTGACACTGTGTCCCCTTCTTCTGTTGCTGCTTGCCTGGCAGAAGAGCCCAACCCCACCTGGCTACAGCCTCCCTTCAGGTAGTTGTAGACAGCAATGACCTCTACCCTGAGATGCCTCTTCTTCAGCTAAACAACTCCAGCTCACAGGCTCACAGGATGTTAGGGGTTGGAAGGGACCCAAGGAGATTATCAAGTCCAACCTCCCTGCAAGAGCAGGACCACACAATCTAGCACAGATCCCAGATCTCAGCCTCTCCTCCCAGGCCTGTACTCCAGGCCCCTCACCAACTTTATCACTCTTCCCTTGACACGTTCCAGTATCTCAACATCTCTCTTGAATTGAGAAGCCCAGAACTGGACACAGCACTCAAGGTGTGGCCTGACCAGTGCTGAGTACAGGATGATCTAAGAGATGATCTTTAAGGTCCCTTCCAACTGAAGCCATTCTGTGACTCAAGGTAATGTCCTTATTGCTAATAACCTCCTGTAAATTGGCACAGACCATGCAGAGTGGCTGCAGTATGGCCCTGGAGACTTCTTTTCCAAGTAGAGATTGAAAAGTAGTAATCAGGCAGCATTGAAGTCACAGTTCTCTCTGGAGGGGCTGTGTAATAGTGCACCTGCAGGATCTAAAAATACATATTGGTGTCTTGTGGCACCTGCCATGCTTCAGTTGTGCCCACGCGTGGGCCTTCTACGTGCTACAGTGATGCAAAGAGCATCACTGCAAGATCATTACTTGGGGGTTGTTTGTGGCATGCCCTGAGACATCCTCTGCATATCAAGATGTTTTGTTTTTGGTGTCTCCTTGGTCTGCATGATCAGGCAGGTGTTAACTGTGCCTTTGCTGGTTTGCATTTCCTGCTGCAGCCTTGTGTTGGTAAGTCTGGTTCCATGAAACGGTTCAAGCAGCTGCCTTCCCCTTGAAACCACTGAGCTGTGCCTGCAGCACACACTCCAATGTGCTTACAGATAGCTAAGGGCTGGCTGTTGGGAAGATGGGGCCAGACTCTTCTCAGTGGTCCCCCACTAACAGAAGAAGAAGTAATGGGCATAAACTTGAACAGAAGAAGTTCCAGCTAAACAGGAAAAGGAACTTCTTTACATGGAGGCTGGCAGAGCACTGCAGCAGGCTGCCCAGAGGTGGTGGAGTGTCCAGAGAAGGGTGATGGAGCTGATGAGGGGCCTGGAGCACAGCCCTGTGAGGAGAGGCTGAGGGAGCTGGGGGTGTTTAGCTTGGAGAAGAGGCAGAGCTCACTGCTGTCTATAACTACCTCAAGGGAGGTTGTAGCAAGGTGGGGTTGGACTCTTCTGCCAGGCAAGCAGCAACAGAGGAAGGGGACACAGTGTCAAGTTGTGGCAGGGGAGGTCTAGGCTGGATGTTAGGAGGAAGTTGTTGACAGAGAGAGTGATTGGCATTGGAATGGGCTGCCCAGGGAGGTGGTGGAGTTGCCGTCCCTGGAGGTGTTGAAGCCAAGCCTGGCTGGGGCACTTAGTGCCATGGTCTGGTTGGTTGGGCAGGATTTGGTGCTAGGTTGGACTGGATGATCTTGGAGGTCTCTTCCAACCTGCTTGATTCTATAATGATGATGACTTTCATAACCTGCCTGCATGTGTTCCTATGTGATCTGCTTTAAATGATCCTGCTCTGGCAGGGGGGTTGGACTTGATAATCATCAGAAGTCCCTTCCAGCCCCTACCATGCTGTGATAACTTCCTGTGTTTGGACCATATCTCCTTTGAATGTGTTGTCTGAAATGTTCCTGTCTTGGAATTACTTCTCATCAGAAAGATGGGGAACGAGTGCAGCTGCCAAACAGCCCCATCCTTACCACGTTCCTAAATCACCTGTGGTGAGCAGGTGTCCTTGTTGAGATCCTTAGTCACTGGTTCTGCCACACCTGATGGAAATGAGAGCTCTTGAACTGGAAGCCCACCTGCTGTAAACAGAGTGAGTGGATGGCAAAGCCATGTCCTGTCCATCGCTGCAGCAGCTCAGGGCTAGCTGTGTTGGTTTTGTCATCAGCAGACAACACTCAGCTGGAGGTTGTTGATCACTCTGTGAGGTGCCAGCTCTGATGAGCAGGGTGGGGCTAGGAGCAGCAGGTGAAAAACGAGGTGTAGAGAGGAAGACAAAAGAAGATGCCAGGGTGATGTGGTGAGTCAGAAGTTGCAGGGAAGGACCACAGGGCTGTTTCTACCAGGTTTGCAGAGTGGCTGGCAGGGCTTTACATGAGGTGACAGCTTGCAGGAACCAAAAACTGCTATGATCCACCCTTCATTCTTTGGCTTGATAAGGAGTTGTTGGAGGACAGAAGGAAAAGGTTTAACCTTTGCCTTGTAGACAGAATCATAGAATGATTTGAGTTGGAAGACACCTTTCAAGGCCATGTAGTCCAACCTCCCCTGCAGTCAGCAGAGACATCTTCAACTAGAGGAGGTTGCTCAAAGCTCCACGCAAATTGGCCTTGAATCTTCTACCATGTTTCTTGGCAATCTGGGCCAGTCTTCTACTGCATTCATTGGAAAATAATTAGTCTGATTCCTCCCTCTTTTAGTTTAAAAGCATCACCTTTGTCCTGTCACAACAGGCCCTGCTAGAAACTCCATCCTTGTCTTTCCTGTAGTCCTCTGTAAGTACTGGAAGGCTGCAATAAGGTCCTCATGGAGCCTTCTCCAGGCTGAACAAGCCCAACTCCCAGCCTTGTAGCCAGGGATGAACCATGAGTTGTTCTTCATACTTCATGTTCTACACTTTGGCCACAACAACCCCAAGCAGCACTACAGGCTGGGGCCAGAGTGGCTGAGAGCAGCCAGGCAGAGAGGGAGCTGGGGGTGCTGGGAGAGAGGAGCTGAAGCTGAGGCAGCAGTGTGCCCAGGTGGGCAGCAGAGCCAATGGCATCCTGGGCTGGCTCAGGAGCAGTGTGGGCAGCAGGACAAGGGAGGTTCTTCTGCCCCTGTGCTCAGCACTGCTCAGGCCACAGCTTGAGTGCTGTGTCCAGTTGTGGGCTCCTCAATTCAAGAGAGATGTTGAGGTGCTGGAAGGTGTTGAGAGAAGGGCAGCAAGGCTGGGGAGGGGCCTGGATCAGAGCCCTGTGAGGAGAGGCTGAGGGAGCTGGGGGTGTGCAGCCTGCAGAAGAGGAGGCTCAGGGCAGAGCTCATTGCTGTCTGCAGCTGCCTGAAGGGAGGCTGTAGCCAGGTGGGGTTGGGCTCTGCTGCCAGGCAAACAGCAAGAGAAGAAGGGGACAGAGTCTGAAGTTGTGCCAAAGGAAGTTGTTGTCAGAGAGAGTGATTGGCATTGGAATGGGCTGCCCAGGGAGGTGGTGGAGTCTCTGGCTGGAGGTGTTGAAGCCAAGCCTGGCTGGGGCACTTAGTGCCATGGTCTGGTTGATTGGCTAGGGCTGGACTGGATGATTTTAGTTGGGTGGGTTGGACTAGATGGATAGGTTGGATAGCTTGGACTGGATGATCTTGGAGGTCTCTTCCAACCTGGTTGACAGAGAGGTGATCACCACTGTACTCAGTACACCTTACATACTGTGTTCAGTCTTGGGCACCTCAATACAAGATGTATGTGGAGGTGCTGGAGTGAGTGCAGAGGAGGGCAACAAAGCTGGTGATGGGCCTGGAGAATAAATCTTATGAGGAGGAACTGAGGGAGCTGGGGATGGTTAGTTTGAAAAAGAGGAGGTTGAGGGAAGACCTCATCTCTGTCTACAGCTGCCTGGAAGGGAGCTGTGGAGAGGTTCATGCTGGTCTCTTTTCACAGATGATTTGAGACAGAATAAGAGGGGATAGACTCAAGCTGCAGCTGGGTAGATTTAGAGTAGATATTAGGAAGACAAGACTGGATGGGACACTTAATGCCATGGCCTGGTTGATTGGCCAAGGCTGGCTGCTAGGTTGGACTGGATGAGCTTGGAGGTCTCTTCCAACCTGGTTAATTCTTTGATTCTATGAAAAAAATCCCAGCAAGAGTGGTCAGGCATTGGAATGTGCTGCCCAGGGAGGTGGTGGAGTCACCAAGCCTGGGTGTGTTTAAAAGTCATTTAGATGTGGTGCTTGGGGATAAGGTTTAGGGTGCACCTTGCAGAGCAGGGATATTGGTTGGACTTGGTGACCCTGAGGGGCTGTTCCAACCTGAAGGTTTCTGTGGTTCTGTGGCTCTGTGTTCACCTCCTGCTATGCATATCTAAGGTGGGTTGGTGTTGCCAAGGAATGCAATGTGTTTTCCCTGGGATTTCCATGTGGAATGTCATGCATTTCCTTCAGATCTCCTCTCGCTGAATGAAACGGAAGCCAGTCTGGAGCACAGGGGAGGTCATTCCTCTGGGCCATGTGGACAGGGAAACTCACCAAGAGTTTCTTAGATTTAAGCCCTTTTTCTTTGCTGTGTCTTTGCTTAGGCTCTGCTGTGTGGCAGGGGCTGAACCCAGCTAAAAACTGACAGCTTCTCGGACAAAAAAGCTGCTGCACTTTGCCCACAGGAATCTCCTCTCGGCCTGAACATGCACTGCAGTAGCTCCCACTGCAGAGTTTTCAGTGTCAGCTTCCAAGCCCACTCTCTGCTAGTATCCTTGTGGTGAGTATTTCTTGAAGCTTCAGTTGCTTTCAGCTAGCACTGCCCCTTCCCAGGTTTGTCCTCAGAAGTATCAGTGTCACCAGCGACAACAGGAAGGCTGCAGAGGGGCAGTTGACAAGGTCTTGTAATGACAGGATGAGGAGGAATGGGTTTAAGCTGGCAGAGGGGAGAGTTAAACTAGATGTTAGGAAGAAGTTCTTTGCAGTGAGGGTGGTGAGACACTGGCACAGGTTGAGGGTGATGAGACACTGGCACAGGTTGCCCAGGGAGGTTGTGGAGCACAGAAGCACAGAATGTGATCGAAGAGCTGGGCTCAGAGGAACCAAATGAGGTTCAAGAAGGACAAGGGCAGAGTGCTGCACCTGGGGAGGGATAATAAACTGCAGCAGTCCAGGCTGGGAGGTGACTGCTGGAGAGCAGCCCTGTGGAGACGGACCTGGCAGTGCTGGGGGAGAACATCCATGGCACAGCAATGTGCCCTGGGGGCCAAGAAGGCCAAGGGGATCCTGGGGTGTATTAAGCAGAGTGTGTCCAGCAGATCAAGGGAGGTTCTCCTTCCCCCCCTACTCTGCCTTGCTGAGACCTCATCTTGAATACTGCCTTCAGTTTTGGGCTCCAGTTGAAGAGGGACAGGGATCTGCTGGAGAGAGTCCAGCGGAGGGCTACGAGGGTGATGAGGGGACTGGAGGGCACTGCCTGATGAGGAGAGGCTGAGGGACCTGGGGCTGCTTAGTCTGGAGAAGAGAAGACTGAGAGGGGATTTAATCAGTGTTTATAAACAGCTGAGAGCTGAGGGTCAGGAGTGGGGGACAGGCTCTGCTCACTGCTCCCTGGGATAGGACAAGCAGCAATGTGTGTAAGCTGCAGCACAGGAGGTTCCAGCTCAACACAAGGGGGAACTTCTTGACTGGAAGGGTCCCAGAGCACTGGCACAGGCTGCCCAGAGAGGTTGTGGAGTCTCCTTCTCTGGAGAGTTTCAAGGCCTGTCTGGATGTGTTCCTGTGTGATCTCTGTTAGATAGGATTGTCCTGCTCTGGCAGAGGGGTTGGACTGGATGATCTCCTTGGGTCCCTTCCAACCCCTAACATCCTGTGAGCCTGGGATCCTGTGCAACCGAATGCCAGGCTCTCAGAAGAGTGCTTAGAGGAAAACTTTTGTTTCTGCTTCAAGAATTTCAGATGATCCCTTCACTTCATTTTTCAATCTGCAGGATCAAAGACTACCAAACTGCCCTAGTTTTACTTAGAATAAATGATACCTGGAGAACTAACATCACATCTCAAATCTTCTCCCTTTGAAATCCATAGAAGAGTAAATGTTGTCTCTGAAGCTAGCAGAAGAGTCTGCTGCTCTCTCCCTTATCATTTATGGGTTTGATTTATATCCATAGAGTTTTTTTCATAGAATCAACCAGGTTGGAAGAGACCTGCAAGCTCATCCACTCCAACCTATCACCCAGCCCTATCCAGTCAACAAGACCATGACACTAAGTGCCCCATCCAGGCTTTTCATGAACCTATGATATCTATATTGTGGTATGAAGGCAGTGTCTAGATGTGGGGCTGTGGTACCAGCTTCGTACAAGCACAGCCTCAAGCTAAGACTGAGTAGGTTTAGATTGGACATTAGGAAAATGTTTTTCATGGAGACAGTGGTCTGGTACTAGAATGAGCTGCCCAAGGAGGTGGTGGAGTCACCCACCCTTCCTGGAGGCCTACAAAAGAGTTGGGGCTGTGCAGTCTGGAGAAGAGGAGGCTCCCAGGTGACCTTCTTGTGGCCTTCCAGGATCTGAGGGGGGCCTACAAAAAAGCTGGGGAGGGACTTATTAGGCTGTCAGGGAGTGACAGGACTGGNGTTGATCATGAGAGTGGTGAGAGGCTGGACTGGGTTGCCCAGGGAGGTGGTTGAGGCCCCATGGCTGGAGGTGTTTAAGGCCAGGCTGGCTGAGGCTGTGTGCAGCCTGCTCTAGGGTAGGGTGTCCCTGGGCATGGCAGGGGGGTTGGCACTGGCTGATTCTTGTGGTCCCTTCCAACCCTGACTGATTCTATGATTCTATTATGGGTCATTTGGATGTGGTGCTTGGGGATATGGTTTAAGGTGAATCTTGTAGAGTAGGGTTCTAGGTTGGACTTGGTAATCCTGAGAGGCTCCTCCCACCTGGGTGTTTCTGTGATTCTGTGATGTTGAGAAATGAGCAGAGCAGCATGGGGGTTGTGGCTGAACTACCTGCATTCAGGCCTCCAGACTTGACTTGAAAGCAGCAAGGTGTGGAGCTCAGCAGTCCTCTCTCTCTGGTTGCTTTGGCAGTAGTTGTGATTCCAGTAAGTTCCATATATACACAAGGAGAACTGTTTTTCCCTGTGAGGGTGACAGAAAACTGGAAGAGGCTGCCCAGGGTGGTTGTGGATGACAGAATCAGAGAATGTAATCAAAGATCTCTTTCTCTGGAGATATTCCAAAGCCAGCTGGATGTGTTCCTGTGTGATCTGCTCTAGGTGATGCTGCTCTAGCACGGGGGTGGGGGTTAGACTAGATGATCTTTTGAGGTCACTTCCAACCCCTAACATTTTGTGTTTCTGGGATTCATAAAGCATCACTCCATTGGAGTGAGTGCCAAGACTTTGATGGGAACTGTAAGGTACAGTTGCAGCTTGCTGGGCTAGTATTGATTGTTTTGGAAATAGCTTATAGATGTGTTTTGCTTTGGGGGGGGGTGGGGAGAAGAGGACTCATTTGCCAAGAAACACTTTGGTCATTGTTTCCACTCAATGTGTGTGTACAGAGATAAATGTGGCCTTGCTGCTGCTGAAACCGGTAACAGCCATGATTGCTGCTTGTTTCTCCTCTGCTTTACACTTGGAGATTGGTGAGAGATGGATCCAAAGGAGAAATAGAATAGAATAGAATAGAACAGAATAAGGTAGAATAGAATAAGATAGAATAGAACAGAATAGAATAGGAGTAGAGTAGAATAGCATAGAACAGAATAGAATAGAGTAGAAAAGAATAGAACAGAATAGAATAGAGTAGAATGGAACAGAATAGAAAGGAGTAGAGTAGAATAGCATAGAACAGAATAGAATAGAGTAGAAAAGAATAGAACAGAATAGAATAGA
>WAAF01008035.1:49979-77494 GCA_013400475.1 Tricholaema leucomelas
AAGGGAGGCTATAGCCGGGTGGGGTTGGGCTCTGCTGCCAGGCAACCAGCAACAGAAGAAGGGGACACAGTCTCAAGTGGTTCCAGGGAAGGTCTAGGCTGGATGTTAGGAGGAAGTTGTTGTCAGAGAGAGTGATTGGCATTGGAATGGGCTGCCCAGGGAGGTGGTGGAGTTGCCGTGGCTGGAGGTGTTGAAGCCAAGCGTGGCTGGGGCACTTAGTGCCATGGTCTGGTTGATTGGACAGGGCTGGGTGCTAGGTTGGGCTGGCTGAGCTTGGAGCTCTCTTCCAACCTGCTTGATTCTATGATTCTATGAGTCAGCAGTATGCACACAGCCCAGACAGCAACCATGTGCTGGGCTGCAGCAAGAGCAGTGTGAACAGCAGGGCAAGGGAGGGGTTTCTGCCCCTTTGCTCTGCTTTTTTCAGACCCTGCCTGGAGTGCTGTGTGCAGTTCTGGAGCCTCCCAACACAAGAAGGACATGGAACTGTTGGGCTGAGTCCATAGGAGGCCACGAAAATGCTCAGAGGGCTGCATCAGCTCTGCTAACGAAGAGACCTCCAAGCTCACGCAGTCCAACCTAGCACCCAACCCTATCCAGTCAACTAGACCATGGCACTAAGTGCCCCATCCAGCTGCAGAGATCCATCCTCTAGGTAATTTACACTTTCTAGGAGAGGCCAGAACGTAATGCAGCAGCAATGACTTCCTCCTTCTAATAGAATTTTTAGTTCATTATTTGCCTGTATAGCAGGAGCTCATATCCTAAAGGAGTGTCATTGGAAGGAGGAGTGGGAGGGAAAGCATCTGGTTTTATTCTGGCTTCTGTTTTGACCAGGAAATATAATGGCACATGACCGTTGAGCCGACAGTAATCCACTTAGAAAAGTCTTCAGAGTTACTGCACCACCCAAATGAAACTTGATTACATCCAATTATGCTCAAAAGCCAGACAGCAGCTCCTAGCTTGGGGTGAAGTAACTTCTTGCCATCGCATGCGGGGAGGCCTCGCGGGGTGTCGGGAGGATAATTGCTCATTTGCTCTACCACAGAGCACCATCTGCTCTTGAAGCAATGCCTAAGGATGGGAGTGTCTACCAAGGCTGAGGGAACAGGCAGGAGAGCCCAG
This sequence comes from Tricholaema leucomelas, assembly GCA_013400475.1. Lineage (NCBI taxonomy): Eukaryota > Metazoa > Chordata > Aves > Piciformes > Lybiidae > Tricholaema lacrymosa > Tricholaema leucomelas. The sequence continues at coordinate 51,108 of WAAF01008035.1, forward strand.
CAGAGGTTTCCCCTTGCTTCTTTTCTTTGGTGAGAGGTGTGGAAAACATGAGCCACAAGGAGCGGCTGAGGGAGGTGGGCTTGTTGAGTCTGGAGAAGAGGAGGCTGAGAGGGGACTTTATTGCCCTCTACAACTACCTAAAAGGAGGTTGTAGTGAGGCTGGAGCTGGTCTCTTCTCCCCAGTTACTAATGATAGGAGCTGGGGTTGTTTAGCCTGGAGATGAGGAGGCTCAGGGCAGACCTCATTGCTGTCTACAACTACCTGAAGGGAGGCTGTAGCCAGGTGGGATTGCTCATAGTTCATAGAATCAACCAGGTTGGAAGAGACCTCCAAGCTCATCCAGTCCAACCTAGCACCCAGCCCTATCCAGTCAACCAGACCATGGCACTAAGTGCCCCATCCAGTCTTTTCTTGAGCACCTGGTTGGTCTCTTCTGCCAGGCAAGCAGCAAGAGAAGAAGGGGGCACAGCCTCAAGTTGTGCCAGGGGAGGTCTANCTTGACACAATCTGACCATAGCATCTTCTGCTACTCTTCCCATTTGCTCACTAGAGGAGCTCAGCTACAGAACTCCCTGCTTCCTTTCTAGCACCTGTTGTTTGACTCAAGAGACAGTGAAACTGTGGTCCATGGCCTCCTCCATCACAGCAGATGGCTTTGTTGCTTATGGCAGTGTCAGAGGTGGACATCTGCTGCAGCACAGCACCACCAGTTTGTACTGGGTGACAAAAGTCGGGCAGTGAGGCAAGATGCCTCATTCCAAAGCTGGAACGCTGCTGGAGCTTGTGTTATTCACATGAACCCTATGAGGAGAAGCGGAGGGAGCTGGGGTGGTTTAGCCTGGAGAAGAGGAGGCTCAGGGCAGAGCTCATTGCTGTCTGCAGCTACCTGAAGGGAGTTTGTAGCCAGCTGGGGTTGGGCTCTGCTGCCAGGCAAACAGCAGCAGAAGAAGGGGACACAGCCTCAAGTTGTGCCAGGGGAGGTCTAGGCTGGATGTTAGGAGGAAGTTGTTGTCAGAGAGAGTGATTGGCATTGGAATGGGCTGCCTAGGGAGGTGGTGGAGTCACCGTCCCTGGAGGTGTTCAAGGCAAGACTGGCTGAGGCATTTAGTGCCATGGTCTAGATGACTGGATAGGGCTGGGTGCTAGGTTGGAGTGGATGAGCCTGGAGGTCTTTTCCAACCTGGTTGATTCTGTGATTCTATGATTCTAAGGGAAGAACTCTCGTTTGGCTTCAGTTGTGGACATCGTCAGAGGTCTCGTGCTTTTCCACAGGGGCTGGAAAGCTTGAGAAGATCCAAGTTCTTCAAAACTATGATTATTTAGAGGAGGTATTTCAAAGGACACCTGGATGTGGTGCTGAGGGGCATGGCAGTGACTTGGCACTGCTGGCTGAATGGTTAGACTTGGTCTCTTCCAACCAAAACAGTTCTATCGATTCTGTGCCATGCTTAGTTTTTTTGTTATATAACCTTGAAAGTTCTCCATGAAACAAAACAAAGAATTTATCCATAAAGCTCATTTGAAAAAGCTCCTTCCATCTAGCTCTGCTGCCTGAAGAAGTCAGGTCATATTGTCGTGGAGCTGGCTCTCGTGAGACCAAGCATTCGCTTGGAATCGAACAGCAGGCGTGCTGCGCCAAGCTGCACAGCTGAGTTTTTGTTAAGCCCTTTTCCTCCTCCTCCTCCTCCTCCTCTCAGCGTGGTTTGGTTTATGTTAACTACAGCAGAGGGCACTTCCAAGGGATTAGTGCCTGGCTGGGGTAAGTAGCCCTCAGCATTTCAGACAGCTGGTCCCTCATCCCCAGGAAATGTCCTATGTCTCTGTGATGGTTTGGGTGTTACCTGCCCCTCCCTCTCCCCCCCCTTTATGAAATCAACCAGACCAGACTAAACTGAGCTGGAAATTAAGGAATGAAACTTTTTATTTACAGCTGAGCACAGTATACAAGCAGATAGTTACAATATGTGCAGCTAGAGATAGAAAGTTAAAAGTAATGCAGAATACATAGGATCATGGAATCAGTCAGGGTAGGAAGGGACCATAAGGAGCAGCCAGTTCCAACCCCCCTGCCATGCCCAGGGACACCCTACCCTAGAGCAGGCTGCACACAGCCTCAGCCAGCCTGGCCTTAAACACCTCCAGCCATGGGGCCTCAACCACCTCCCTGGGCAACCCAGTCCAGCCTCTCACCACTCTCATGCTCAACAACTTCCCTCCTCACCTCCAGCCTCACTCTCCCCACCTCCAGCTTTGCTCCATTCCCCCCAGTCCTCTTGTTCCCTGACCACCTCAAAAGTTCCTCCCCAGCTTTTTTGTAGCCCCCTTTAGACCCTGGAAGGCCACAAGAAGGTCACCTCGCAGCTTCCTCCAGCCTGCACAGCCCCAACTCTTTCAGTCTGTGCTCACAGCAGAGCTGCTGCAGCCCTCTCAGCATCCTCCTGGCCCTGCTCTGGACACTCTCCAGCATCTCCACAGCCCTCTTGTCCCAGGGGCTCCAGAACTGGATGCAGTACTCCAGGTGGGGTCTCAGCAGAGCACAGCAGAGGGGGAGAATCACCTCCCTGGCCCTGCTGGCCACACTTCTGCTGCTGCAGCCCAGGCTCTGCTTGGCTTTCTGGGCTGCAAGTGCACACTGCTGGCTCCTGTTGAGCTTCTCCTCCAGCAGCACCCCCAAGTCCCTCTCCTCAGGGCTGCTCTCCAGCCACTCACTGCCCAGCCTGCATTTGTGCTTGGCATTGCCTCCACCCAGCTGCAGGACCTTGCACTTGGTCTTGTTGAACCTCCTGAGCTTGGCTTGTGCCCACCTCTGCAGCCTGTGCAGGTCCCTCTGGATGGATCCCTGCCCTCCAGCCTGGCTGCTGCACCACTCAGCTTGGTGTTGTCAGCAAACTTGCTGAGGCTGCACTCAATGCCTCTGTCCATGGCACCCACAAAGATGTTGAACAAGACTGGTGCCAGGACTGATCCCAGAGGGACTCTGCTTGTCCCTGGCCTCCACTTGGCCATGGAGCCATTGACAGACGCTCTTTGGGTGTGGCCATCAAGCCAGTTCTTCATCCATCTCGTGGTCCACCCATCAAATACAGAGTCCCCAGGAGGGGTTCCCAACCACCCTTCCACCTCCTTTCCACCCCTCTACCTTATCCCAGAGTTTTCCTTATGTGCAAGGTGAGCCTGGAGAATCGGCTGGAGGTTAGAAAGCAGAAGGATTAGTTACAGAGACAGCAGGTTAGGGAGAAAAGTGCAGGCAGGCAGAGACACACAGCAACTGTGTTATCTATATTTATGTTCTTGTTCTTATCCATCTCAGCAAGCCTATGAGTGCAGCAGACATCCCCATTGTTTCCTTTTCACAGCCTAGAATCTAATTCTTCTCACCAAAACATTCCAACTAGCCTAAAACTAGCACAGTCCCTGTTCATCCCAGTGCTTACAGCACTGGAGGCAGAGCTGCTGTGCTTGCTGCTTTCCCTTCTGCCAGTAGATGGCACGGTCAGGGCAGGAGAAGCGCTGAGGCTTGCGGTTTCTTTCTTAGAAGTTCTCATCCTTTATAGATTTCGGTTTCAGACAAGGGCAAGGAAACGCAGTGAAGGTGATGATTAAAAACCTCCGAGGTTCCTGCAGGAGAAAGTGTAACTTTCTGGTGCTCCCCAGCACAAGAAGCAGACAGCACAAAGGTTTTTGCTCAGCCCAGTTTTTGCTTTCAGCCCTACCCTTATATGAGGAATTTGATTTCTTACACTGCATCTCTTTAAGTTCTCCCTTGCTCTGCCTGCTAATTCTGCTGTTCCTCCTTCAGTTGCTCCTGCTGGCAGAGACGGATTCTCCATGGCTTTGTCTAACTCCCTCATCACATTTTTTCCAGCACTGGGATGTGGTTTTCACAGTTTTCTGCCAAGCTTTGCTGGCTGTTAGCTCAGGCTCAGGAGATTTATGCAGTCAGCTGGGGCCAGACTGAGTTCAGCCTCCGCTGACGATTGGAGGAACAGCTTGAAGTTGGGAAAACTGTTATGAACGTGCAGGCGCTGCCAGATCAGAGCTGCCTTCATGACAGCCATCGTCATTAACTCCTCAAGGCTTTGGGGATAGTATTTGTCTTCCTGGCCAAGTGCTTTAAGCAAGGCCAGCATTATAAGGCACTGTAACATTACATACCTTGGATCATATGTAATCTGGCAGCCCAATCCCAGAATTAACTCGCTGTTCCCAGTCCGTGTTACAGCCACAGTGGAATTAAGGAGGCATGTTCACGTGAAGCAACTTTGTTTTGAGCATTCTTCTGCACAGAGCTTATATTTCCCACTTGAGATGGCAGCATATTCAAGTGTACAGAAGATTCAGCCCCAGTTCCCATCCAAAAGTCCCAGTGATCTGAGCTACATGTGTCAGGCATCACGAAAGGCACGAGGGAAAAGGGATTCATTGAGGTGCTTCATGTTTTGAGCACCATTCTGATATTTACCTTGTGGTACCAAGCCAGTAAGGATGATGCAGAATAGGGGATGAGCTGGAGAAACAGGATGGAAGTGAGAAACCAAAGGCTGTCAGAGAAGGTGTAGAATAACCCATCCCAGTTCAGGTGATGGTGATGAGGGAGCGTTTGTTCAAACACCCATCGCCCAAAGAAAGTATTTCCACTCCGTGTGGTGAAAGCTGCTAACATAAAAATGCAGACAGGGTTCTCTGCACCTGGTTTTCAAACTGACACCACTTTACTTTGCTGTCAGTATGAGCAAATGCCTCACCTGTGAATCATTACCATGCACCACGGAGTGGCTTTGCACGGTGCCTGCATATTAAATCGCCATCACCTGCTCCCGACTGGCTCTTTGTAAAGCCCCAGGAGGTCAGCAGCCTTCCTGAAATTCCTCTGGGGTTTGGGAAAGATCTCTCAAGTGCAGGTCACCAGGATGTATAGGCTGGATGTTAGGAGGAAGTTCTTCACAAAGAGAGTGGTTTGCCATTGGAATGGGCTGCCCAGGGTGGTGGTGGAGTCACCGTCCCTGGAAGTGTTCAAGGCAAGCCTGGATGAGGCACTTAGTGCCATGGTCTGGTTGATTGGCCAGGGCTGAGTGCTAGGTTGGGCTGGATGAGCTTGGAGGTGTCTTCCAACCTGCTTGGTTCTATGATTCAGTGATCATTCACAACAGAAGGGAGACAACAGATCCCCTGCATTGCTTACTTTGAAAATAAAGCTCTTTTGCTGCCTAAGTGAACACCACAGAGATCTATCTTGCAAAAGTGACATGGGCTGCCCGGGGTGGTGGTGGAGTCGCTGTCCCTGGAGGTGTTCAAGACAAGACTGGATGAGGCACTTAGAATCATAAAATCAGTCAGGGTTGGAAGGGACCGCAAGGATCCCTGCCATGCCCAGGGACACCCTACCCTAGAGCAGGCTGCACACAGCCTCAGCCAGCCTGGCCTCAAACACCTCCAGCCATGGGGCCTCAACCATCTCCCTGGGCAACCCAGTCCAGCCTCTCACCACTCTCATGCTGAACATGATCTTGGAAGTCTCTTCCAACCTGGTTGATTCTATGATTCTGTGACGTGGTTTTCCCTTCTAATGTGCAAAGTGCCTCTAACCCAGGAGAGTTTGTGGGCAAGAGTCTGGCTGTCATGCAGTGTAAATTGATACAGCTCCAGTGCACTGAATAAGGCAATGCTGGGTGGTGGCAGCTCAGGGCTGGCCTCTCAGCCTCATTGGCAGGGATAGATAGGTTAAGCAAGGGGTAGCTGGTGTCTTGCACAGAGGTTGCCTGGTGCTTGAATAGGCTCAAGCCCTTCTTTGGGCAGTGGAAAGGTAGAAAAGTCTATTTTTGCTCTTGCCTGGCAGAAAAACAAAGCAGTTGAGAAAATACATTCCTGACAAATGACATAAGTCATTCTTTAAGGGGTTATTCCCCTCCTTTATGGATTCACAGAGATGATAAACAACATATGGCTGAAGTGTGCTGTCCCCATCTTGAGAAGAGATGTCAGGCCTACCTCCCAGAGGCACCACAAGTTGTAATTACTGCTCTAAAGTGAGGCAAGATCCCCACGCCAGCGATGTGATGTAAAGAGTGGTGGTGTTGTTTGGCTTGCAGGGAAGCATCCAGGCAGTGTGGAGTTGTTATTGCTCCAGCTATGGCACAAACACATTAAGGAGGGACCGTCCCTGCCCGTGGAGGTTGGACAGGACGGGAAGCTGAGGCAGGGATGTCTGAATGTGCCCAAGCAGGTTTGAGGCAGAGCTGCCTTACAGAGACAGGTCTTGGAATTCCAGCCCCACCAAACAACCCTGAGTTGTGTCTTCCTAATAAGGGGGCAGCGTTTGTCATGGGCTAGCAGGACCTGGCTTTTATGGGGTGCCATGCCCAGGTCTGTGCTTTTGAGGATGCAACAAAAGGAAGGGTTAGAGCCTAATCCTGCTCACAAGGCTGTGGAGGCAGGTTTTTTATTGCTCCTTCAGCTGGAGAGAGGATCAGCCTTCATAATGGGCAGTGTTTCTAGATGTGGAGGATGATAGTTGAACTCAGGCGGCCTATAAGACACTGTAACACGAAACCCAGCTTGTCTGCTGAGGCTCCAGTGGCAGTCACATCCCCTTCCAGTGGGCACAGCTCCATTATTTAAAAATCAATACTAAAATATGAAGCTTTTATTGATTCCCCTCAATTATTTTCTTCTTTCTTTTTTCTTTCTTTTTCTTTTTTCCTTCCATCCATCCAGGAGAGTTTTTGCTGTCACTAGTGTCCATTTCTTGGTCAACGTCTTTTGTTTTGCTATGGCACCTTCAGCTCACACGCAAGCCCCTGAGCACAGCAGGGCTAAAGCCTATCCCCATCTTCAAGCAAAGCCTGGATGAGGCACTTAGTGCCATGGTCTGGTTGACTGAATAGGGCTGGGTGATGGGCTGGACTGGATGATCTTGGAGGTCTCTTCCAACCTGGTTGATTCTATGATTCTTTCTGAGGTGAGAAGGACCTTTTCTGTAAGGAGAAAGGCTCCTGGAAGATTGGACTGGATGGGCTTGGAGGTCTCTTCCAGCCTGGCTGGTTATGTGATTCTACGATTGAAGCCTACAGTGCAGGGGTTTGATGGCAGGGGGAGGGGAGGGAATGTACTTTTTGCTGAAGGCAGCGCGGAGCCTCGATGCAGGTCACCTGCTGCCATATGCAGAAAGTTTCTCTATAGGCACTGCCTGAGTTCATGAGGGGCAGGAGGGAAAGGCAAGGCCTCTCGGTGGCCGAGCAGCCCCTCTTCCCCGCGGGGTTTGTATCTTTAAAGCAGGCTGGCGGGGCGCCGGGCCGGGCCAGGCTGGAGGCGTGGTGAGCCGGGGAAGGAGCCAGTTTCCTGCTTCCCCGCTCTCAGCCGGGCGGTGGCGGCGGGGGGAGGCGCTCGTCTCCCCCCCACCCCCCACCCNCATCCATCTATCCACCCACCCACCCCATACATCCACTCATCCATCCACCCACCCACCGCCTTCCATGGGCCGGCGCTGCCGGCGCTGAGCGCCGAGGAGGCAGCGCCCGGCTGCCGCGATGAGCGGCGGGGAGGTGGTGTGCTCGGGCTGGCTCCGAAAGTCACCGCCGGAGAAGAAGTTACGGAGATACGTAAGTCTCAGACCACCCCAGCTCGCCTCTGCCGGGGTTTCTCTCCGGGAAAGCCGGGATTCCCTCTCGCACCCCACCCTTACGCTTTCTCCGGCAGCCGCCGCCCGCCCCGGGTGCACCTGCCGCCGCCAAGGGCTTGGGGTGCCCCTCGCCTGGGCGGGGAGGGGTTGGTCGCGGATCGCTGGTGCTCGGGAAATTGAGGGTGGGAGCATCTCTGAGCCCCCACCCCCAGCTCGTCTCTGCCCCGAGGCTGCTGATGGGCACGGTCGGAGAGGGTACTCGGGTTCGGGGTAGTACTTGCTGCGCCCCACGGTGGCCGGGCTCACCCGGGACCTGCCGCTGTCACACCCCCTCCTTTGAAGTCGTGGGGTTTAGTGGAGGTTGGGAATACCTTTGTCCCAAAGAGTAAAGGTGATTTTGGCGCTCTCTCCCCCGCCCCCCTCCACCCCAACCCAACACCCCCATAACGGTCATTTTCCCCCCTCCCCACACGCGGTTGCTATCACCGATTGAAGCGTCCCAGCCCTTTGAAGATAGCAGCAGTAGCGCTTCGATAGCTTTAGTGTCGTTAGCGGCCGAGATCAAACACTTCAAAGAAGTTGTAAAAAAGAGGGTCCAAATGCCAGCCCCGTCACATTCCCCACTCGTTGAAAGGAATAACTGTGCCTTGTGCCCTCTGCCTGAGGGTCTCGCCGTGCCCACAAGCGTTAGCGCTCAGAGACGCGGCGTCGGGGAGCTGCCATCCTGTGACTCGGCACATCGCTTCCCAGGATGAAGCCGGGGTCCCACTCCTTGATTCCAGTCACCGACCTCTGCCAGGCTTCGCTTGGCTGAGATGCAGCCTTGGGGAGACAGCTGGATGCTCTCCCTTCCTTGGGGGGGGGGGGGGGAGAGGGGGGAGGGAAAGGGGGGGTGGGGCAGCACCAGCCACATCGTCCTTTAGTCCCGTTGCTTTTGCCCGCGTGTGTTTTGGGAATGGCAGGCAGAACAAGTGCAGCTGATGGCTCCCCAGTGCTTGTTGTTGAATGATGGAAGCATTGCTGTCTACCCTGGGGAGGGAGGTGGGTGTCTGTAGTCCCATATCACAGGCTGGGGCAAGGCTGGAGGAGTATCTGCTTTGTGATCTGGTGCTATTAGCCTTGTCCAAAATGGGTGCAGCCCCAGAGCCATCGTTGATGCCACATCCCTTTGCATGCCCTGTCTCCCTCGGCGGTCCTTTCCTTGTGTGCCTTATCCCCTTTGAGGGAGGGTCAGATTCAGGTTGTGTGTGGGATGGAGCTGTGTAGTAATCCTTTTTTTTTCCCTCCCTGTCTCCCAAAACATACTGAGACAAAGGTAAACCCGGGTGTTTACACAGGAAATATCCACCCTCCGATGTCTGTAGGCAGGCTTTGTGGGGAGATGGACAGAATGACTTTGTGCATGCTGAACTGTGGAGGATGCTTTTAGCTTAATGGAGCAAAGCACCTTCCTCCCGCAGAAATCAGCTAATTGCTGATCCTGAGTCACCAGTGGCCTTAACTCATCAAACATCATTAGCTCCCCAGCATCTGCCCAGCGAAAGGGCACTGGCAGCCCCTTCTGAGCAGCCAGCCTGAGCTCCAGTGTTCCAAGGAGAGCCAAATAAAACCCCACACCGGGGTGTGCCATGCCAGCGGCTCGCACAAACTGTCCCTGTGCATGAGAGTGCTCTTCATCCAGCTCCATCCCAAAGTGCTTTGCAAGCCACTCATGTTTTCAAAACATCCTCCTTGCCCCAAGAGGAAACGGGGCCGTGCCGAGCTGTGCCAGGCCATCCCACACAGCCTGCGCGGGGCAGGAAGCGATGCTCGGCAGATGTCACTCGAGGGGATCTCTGCGCCGGAGCGGTCCCGGCGCTGTGGTCAGTGGGACTTCCCTTCCAGTCATGCCAGTTGTGCTGGCTTCCTGCATCAGTGGCTGGATTTGAAAGCGTTGGCCTTAGCTTGGACTGCGTTTGGCTCGGGGGTGCCCTTTCCCTTTGCTCTTTAGTGCATTGCTGCTAATGTAATTGTTTTTATGTAGCGGCACCCTGCGTTCAGGACGTTGATGCGTTGAGCAAGTTCATGGAATCAGAGAATGGTTTGGGTGGGAAGAGACCTTAAAAATCATCTAGTAGCAACCCCTTCCCTGCCAGGGGCAGGGACACCTTCCACTAAATCAGGCTGCTCAGTCATTGAGTCATAGAATCCACCAGGTTGGAAGAGATCTCCAAGCTCATCCAGCTCAACCTAACACCAAATCCTGCCCAATCAACCAGACCATGGCACTAAGTGCCCCATCCAGGCTTTGCTTGAACACCTCCAGGGACAGTGACTCCACCACCTCCCTGGGCAGCACATTCCAATGCCAATCACTCTCTCTGACAACAACTTCCTCCTAACATCCAGCCTAGACCTCCCCTGACACAGCTTGAGGCTGTGTCCCCTTCTTCTGTTCTCTTGCTGCTTGCCTGGCAGAAGAGCCCAACCCCACCTGGCTACAGCCTCTCCTCAGGTAGCTGCAGACAGCAATGAGCTCTGCCCTGAGCCTCCTCTTCTGCAGGCTGCACACCCCCAGCTCCCTCAGCCTCTCCTCAAAGGGCTGTGCTCCAGGCCCCTCACCAGTTTTGTTGCCCTTGTTGCTGGACAGCTTCCAGCACCTCAAAATCTCTCTTCAATTCAGGAGCCCACAACTGGACACAGTACTCAAGCTGTGGCCTGAGCAGTGCTGAGCACAGGGGCAGAAGAACTTCCCTTGTCCTGCTGGCCACACTGCTCCTGAGCCAGCCCAGGATGCCATTGGCTCTGCTGCCCACCTGGGCACACTGCTGCCTCATCCTCAGCTGCTATCTACCTGTACCCCCAGGTTCCTTTCTTCCTGGCTGCTCTCAGCCACTCTGTCCCCAGCCTGTAGCACTGCTTGAGGCTCATCTAACCCAGCCTTGAGCATTTCCAGGGTGGGGGCATCCACAGCTTCCCCAGGCAACCCGTTCCAGTGTCTCACTGCCCTTACTGTGCTTTCTGCTATCCAGTCTAAATTGTTCTCTGCAGCAGTGGTTCAGAGCAGGAAGATGTGGTCGAGCCTGGCAGCTTTGCTCCCCTAAAACCTGCCTTCATCTGCAACAAACACTCCTGGTTGGATTTTGGCTTTCTTGCACAAAAGGCACATTTCCACCCACCACTGCTACTCTTTCTTTTGTAGGCACTCAAAGGGAAGGCTTCGTCCCTTTCCGTCTACCTTCAGTTTATGTTCTGCTTTGAGACCTCAAAGGAGGAATCTCAGGCGGCAGGATGCTGCTAATCGGGTTTGAAGTTCCTGCTCTGCCTGTATTGACACAGAGAAGATGATGGATTTATTTTCCCTTTGACAAGTGCATTTCAAATGCATGTGTCTGCACATGGGTGTGTTGCTGCTGCTGTCCTTGAAATGCTCTGCTTTTCTGAGCCTGGTTTTGGTTAGGTTTTACTCTTCAAGGAGATCCTTGCCAAGAGGGGAAGGTGCAAAACTTTCTTTTGAGCATCCATCCGGAGTGGTTGGGGAAGGGGACTCAGCGTTGATCTGTACTTGCATCAGTACCTGCTGGGTTTGGCTTCAGAGAGCTGCACTTACATGAGACTGTGGGATGTGGTGCATAGGACCTCTTTGTACAGTGCTTTGGGAGTCTCTCTTCCACTGGAGGCTGTTCAAGTGATCAAACAATGACTGCTTCAAGGCTGAGATGAATTGTGCTTATTTTCTGTCTTGTAACTGGAGACAGGGATTCATGCAGACCCCAGGCAGTTTGACCATGACAGATGCTCTGTAGATGATACTGGTAATAGCTACTAGAGAAATGCTACTGATAATAAAGGGTAGCCAAACAGTTGAAGGTCAAAAGTAACAGGGAACCCTTCACCGATCCCACCTTCACCTCCATCCTGCTAAGGGCTCCAAACTCCATTATCTGCTTGCTGGGTTGGTTTTCAGGTTTGGGGAGGGGGAGGGTTGAGACAAACACCTTCATAGAATCACAGAATGGTTTGGGTGGGAAGGGACCTTTCAAGGTTATGCCCAAACCCCTCTCAAGTCAGCAGAGACATCCTCGACTGGATCGTAGGATCATAGAATCAATCAGGCTGAAAGAGACCTCCAAGCTCATCCAGCCCAACCTAGCACCCAGCCCTGCCCAACCAACCAGACCATGGCACTAAGTGCCTCATCCAAGCTTTGCTTCAACACCTCCAGGGATGGTAACTCCACCACCTCCCTGGGCAGCCCATTCCAATGCCAATCACTCTCTCTGACAACAACTTCCTCCTAACACCCAGCCTAGACCTCCCCTGGCACAACTTGANGTAGCCCACAACTCAGAGCCCCATCCAACTGATTGTTCTTCCCAGAGTGATTGGCATTGGAATGGGCTGCCCAGGGAGGTGGTAGAGTTGCCATCCCTGGAGTTGTTCAAGACAAGACTGGATGGGCACTTAGTGCCATGATCTGGGTGACTGGCTAGGGCTGGACTGGATGAGCTTGGAGGTCTCTTCCAACCTGCTTGATTCTATGATTCTGTGATCTGGAATGTTTTCAGGGATGAGGCATCTATCACCTCCCTGGACAACCTGTGCCAGTGTCTCACCATCCTCAGTGTAAAAAATGTCTCACTTCTATCTAGTCTAAATCTCTTCTCGTTTAGTTTAAAGCCATCACCCCTTGCCTGATGGGCGCAGACCCTGCTGCAAAGTCTGTCCCTGCTTTGTCTCCTGACTTTCATGCCTGGCAGGATCTCCTTGTACACTGCCACAAACCACAGAGCTGTCCTTTAATTTTCCTCCTGGCTGCTGCTTAAAACATCCATGAAAAGCAGAAAACAAAATGCCCAATCCCTAAACAAAGCCCTTGGCTGAGCTGTGCGACCGATCAGCCGAGCCCAGCGCGTGTTGTCCTGACGCACTGTCTCCTGGTGCTCTCCTGCTGGACGTGCCTGTCTGTTGTCTCCTGAGTTAGACGTGGGTTTGGAATGGTGTTTTGTGTCCTCTCCACTGCCTGGCACGCTGGGATTTAGGGGTGGGCTCTCTGGCAGAAAAGCCAGAGCTATATAGCTGCTGCCGTCGTTGTAGAGCGGCTCTTGGCTTCCCATCAGGCTGAGCTCTGGCCAGCCTGATCTACGCTAGGGTGTCCCTGCCCGTGGCAGAGGGCTTGCAACTAGATGATCCTTGTGGTCCTTTCCAACCCTGACTGATTCTAGGATCATAGAATCATAGAATCAACCAGGTTGGAAGAGACCTCAGTGAGCTTTGCCTGTTCATCTCTGTACCACGGAGGCAGAGTCTTTTCTGCCTGGCTAAGGGGTGTGTCTGCAATTCTGCTTCTCATCCTGCACTGATTTTACAGTCCCTTAGTGCTTCCCCCCACCCCACTGGTTTAAGTGGATGGAGTGTTTGGCTTTGTGAATCAGTGCTCATTACTACATCAAGCAGAACCAGTTTAATCAAGGTCATCAGAAGACCTGCTCCTCTCTGGTGAGGTGAGCAGAGAGATTAAGGGGTTATTATGGGCTGATTTACTGATTTCTATCATAGCATCAATCATCAATCATAGAATCAACCAGGTTGGAAGAGATCTCTGAGTTCATCCAGTCCAACCTAGCACCCAGCCCTATCCAGTCAATTAGACCATGACACTAAGTGCCTCATCCAGNCTGTGTCCCCTTGTTCTGTTGCTGCTTGCCTGGCAGCAGAGCCCAACCCCACCTGGCTACAGCCTCCCTTCAGGCAGCTGCAGACAGCAATGAGCTCTGCCCTGAGCCTCCTCTTCTGCAGGCTGCACACCCCCAGCTCCCTCAGCCTCTCCTCACAGGGCTCTGCTCCAGGCCCCTCCCCAGCTTTGTCACCCTTCTCTGGACACCTTCCAGCACCTCAACATCTCTCTTGAATTGAGGGGCCCTATTGCAGCTCTATTCCCAGGCACCCAGTGACAGAACAAGAGGACACTGAAGATGTTTAAGGCTAGGCTGGGTGAGGTTGTGGCCAGCCTGATCTAGGGTAGGGTGTCCCTGCCCATGGCAGAGCAGTTGGAATATGATGATCCTTGTGGTCCCTTCCAGCCCTGACTGATTATATGATTCTATGACATTGTGCCAGGGCAGGTTTAGGCTGGATGTTAGGAAGAAGTTATTGTCAGAAAGAGTGATTGGCATTGGAATGGGCTGTCCAGGGAGGTGGGGGAGTCACCATCCTTGAAGGTGTTAAAGAGGAAGCTGAGTGAGGCACTCAGTGCCATGGGTTAGTTAATTTGAAGGGTTATATTGGACTTGATGATCTTAGATGTCTTTTCCAACGTGGTTATTTCTGTGATTCTGTGAAGAAGAGCTTCTTTTGGCTACTAAAATAGTTTCTTCATGTCCCACTTGATAAGGGGCATCCTTATTAAATGAGGATGTAGGATGTAGACTGAAGTAGGACCACTGGAGCCTTATGCTGGAGGTACCAGTTGGAGTTTGGCATGGTACCCATCAGGATGAAATTTTATAGCAGGGAGAGGCAAGGACATCCCTTTAAATCTGCAGCAAAACACAAACAAATGGGTACTAAGAGAAGTGATCTCATTTTTTTTCCCTCTCTAAGGCATTTTAGTGGGTCAGCTTTGTGTCCAGATGTGCCATGGCTGATTCAGGGTGCTCACCTCTAGTAAATGTAGGAAGTGGTTGCAGAAACTGCAGAGAAGGGAACCAAAAAAATGAGCAGAGTGACTGACAAGTGGAGTCCCTCAGGGATCAGTTCTGGGACCAGTTTTGTTAAACATCTTTGTGGGTGCCATGGACAGAGGCATTGAGTGCAGCCTCAGCAAGTTTGCTGTGTGGTGCAGCAGCCAGGCTGGAGGGCAGGGATCCATCCAGAGGGACCTGGACAGGCTGCAGAGGTGGGCACAAGCCAAGCTCAAGAGGTTCAACAAGACCCAGGGCAAGGTCCTGCAGCTGGGTGGAGGCAATGCTAAGCACAAATGCAGGTTGGGCAGTGAGTGCCTGGAGAGCAGCAGTGAGGAGAGGGACTTGGGGGTGCTGGTGGAGGAGAAGCTCAACAGGAGCCAGCAGTGTGCACTTGCAGCCCAGAAAGCCAAGCAGAGCCTGGGCTGCAGCAGCAGAAGTGTGGCCAGCAGGGCCAGGGAGGTGATTCTCCCCCTCTGCTGTGCTCTGCTGAGACCCCACCTGGAGTACTGCATCCAGTTCTGGAGCCCCTGGGACAAGAGGGCTGTGGAGATGCTGGAGAGTGTCCAGAGCAGGGCCAGGAGGATGCTGAGAGGGCTGCAGCAGCTCTGCTGTGAGCACAGACTGAAAGAGTTGGGGCTGTGCAGGCTGGAGCAGAGGAGGCTCCCAGGTGACCTTCTTGTGGCCTTCCAGGATCTGAAGGGGGCTACAAAAAAGCTGGGGAGGGACTTTTGAGGCTGTCAGGGAGTGCCAGGAGTGGGGGGAATGGAGCAAAGCTGGAGGTGGGGAGAGTGAGGCTGGAGGTGAGGAGGAAGTTGTTGAGCAGGAGAGTGGTGAGAGGCTGGAATGGGTTGCCCAGGGAGGTGGTTGAGGCCCCATGGCTGGAGGTGTTTAAGGCCAGGCTGGCTGAGGCTGTGTGCAGCCTGCTCTAGGGTAGGGTGTCCCTGGGCATGGCAGGGGGGTTGGAACTGGCTGCTCCTTGTGGTCCCTTCCAACCCTGACTGATTCTGTGATTCTATGATGCCTGGACAACATGGGCAGACTGAAAGAAATGAAGTTGTTTAGTCTAGGTCTGAGAGGGCTGAGAGGAGAAGTAACAGTCCTTGAGCAACATCAAAGGTAGCTGCAAAGGGGAAGGCAGTAAACTGTTCTCTGTGGCCAGAGTTGGGAGGCCAAGAAGTGCTGAGCTCAAAGTGTAGCAAGGGAAGGAAGTATTAGGAAGAAAATGCCTAACCTCTGATTGCCAGGGGAGTGGAGTGGTGGAACAGATGGTTTGGGACGGGCTTGGAGTCTCCATGAGTGGAAGATTGGAAGAGCAGGTTGGGCAAAGTGCACTTCAGGAGACCTGATCCTTTTCTGAGGCAGTGGAATAAATTTGACATCTCCCAGAGTACCTTCCAGTGCTGGTTTGTGTGAATTTATGCATTGTGAGCCTGGATTTAGGCTTGAAGTCCGTAAGTTTCAAAGGCTTTTGTGCACAGATCATGTCACCCACAGTGCTACAGGCTGGGGACAGAGTGGCTGAGAGCAGCCAGGTAGAGAGGGAGCTGGGGGTGCTGGGAGAGAGGAGCTGAAGCTGAGGCAGCAGTGTGCCCAGGTGGGCAGCAGAGCCAATGGCATCCTGGGCTGGCTCAGGAGCAGTGTGGGCAGCAGGACAAGGGAGGTTCTTCTGCCCCTGTGCTCAGCACTGCTCAGGCCACACCTTGAGTGCTGTGTCCAGTTCTGGGCTCCTCAATTCAAGAGAGATGTTGAGGTGCTGGAAGGTGTCCAGAGAAGGGCAGCAAGGCTGGGGAGGGGCCTGGAGCACAGCCCTGTGAGGAGAGGCTGAGGGAGCTGGGGGTGTGCAGCCTGCAGAAGAGGAGGCTCAGGGCAGAGCTCATTGCTGTCTGCAGCTGCCTGAAGGGAGGCTGTAGCCAGGTGGGGTTGGGCTCTGCTGCCAGGCAAGCAGCAACAGAAGAAGGGGACACAGCCTCAGTCTGTGCCAGGGGAGGTCTAGGCTGGATGTTAGGAGGAAGTTGTTGTCAGAGAGAGTGATTGGCATTGGAATGGGCTGCCCAGGGAGGTGGTGGAGTCTCTGTGGCTGGAGGTGTTGAAGCCAAGCCTGGCTGGGGCACTTAGTTCCATGGTCTGGTTGATTGGGCAGGGCTGGGTGCTAGGTTGGACTGGATGAGCTTGGAGATCTCTTCCAACCTGGTGGATTCTATGATTCTATAGGTCTCAGGGAAGTCCTCTGACCCAGTGCCAGCAGGTTCTTTGCCAGGAGTTTTGACAGCACCAATCTTCATGACTTTGCATCTTATCCCAGCTGTCAAGCTGCCTTGCTTCACCCTGCTCCTCCCATGTAATCTCCAGGCTTGGTTGAAGAAGTCCATCAGACATCTCAGCTGTTGTCATCTGCCTCATGATTCACAGGAGGGATGAACATTTGCTCCACCAGAGAAGGTTTTGCAGGTCAAGGAGTGCATTTCACATGCAAGGGCAGTGCCCTCAGGCACTCCTGCAGCACCACCTCTCTTGTGCAATGCTGCACAAAGGTCATGCTCTGCTGCATCAGTGCTGGTGAGTCAAAACACTCAGGCTCTTCCCTGCAACCTTCTTGTGGGGTCATTTTGTTTAGAGTGTGCATTCCTTTGCCCACCCATCAGTGGTGGTGTGGTCACCATACTCTGATCTAATAACTTGAAGCTACTTGAAGGGTGTTTGTGGGGCTGGTGGAGTTAAAATGTTCTTGGTTGTAGCAGGTGACAAAGAAAGGGGCACAACCACAGACCAGCTTTGGGTCCTTAAGAAACATGAGCTAGCAGTGTGCCCAGGTGGGCAGCAGAGCCAATGGCATCCTGGGCTGGCTCAGGAGCAGTGTGGGCAGCAGGACAAGGGAGGTTCTTCTGCCCCTATGCTTAGCACTGCTCAGGCCACACCTTGAGTGCTGTGTCTGGTCATGGGCTCCTGAATTGCAGAGAGATGTTGAGGTGCTGGAAGGTGTTGAGAGAAGGGCAGCAAGGCTGGGGAGAGGCCTGGAGCAGAGCCCTGTGAGGAGAGGCTGAGGGAGCTGGGGGTGTGCAGCCTGCAGAAGAGGAGGCTCAGGGCAGAGCTCATTGCTGCTTGGGGTTATTGGGGCCAAAGTGCAGAACCCTGCACTTGGCCTTCTTCAATCTCATCCCATTGGCCTCTGCCCACCCATCCAGCCTGGCCAGGTCCCTCTGCAGGGCTCTCCTACCCTCCAACAGCTCCACAGCTGCTCTTAGCTTGGTGCCTTCTGCAAACTCACTGCTGCTGGACTCAATCTCCTGCTCCAGATCATCACTAAAGATATTGAACAGGACTGTGCCCAGCACTGATTCCTGGGGCACACCACTGGTGCCAGCTGCCAACTGGATGTGGCACCATTCCCCACCAGTCTCTGGGCCCAACCCTCCAGCCAGTTCTTGACCCATAGCAGAAAGTGACTTCAGAGCTGGCTGATGGTCCTGGCAAAGCCCACAGTAGGTGTCAGGGATTGCTGATGGCAAAGCAGAGATTGAGTTTGAGAGACAAAGAATACTTAAGGAAAGTGTAGTAGGAAGGGAGAAGAAAGTAATACCCAAAGCCATTTTTTCCTCTCTTTTTTTAAGCAAGTGGCAGATACCAGAGGTGATGTCATTGTGCTTACCAGACCACAGCACAGAATTTGTAGTAGTGACTCAGAGGCAGAGAAAATATTGTTTATTTGGATTACAGTAGCAGCTGAGGCAGTTGAGATCAGGGCTTGATGCTTTGGAGGATTGATGAGACCACATCTGCCTTCAAGGCTCTGGTCAGATGGGGAAACTGAGGCACACTGAGTCAGTAGTTTGGCTGCACTTCTGTTCAGGGTCATTCCCACAGCTGGAAACTCAGCTTGGCTTGGTCACTTCTACCTGAGCCAGGGGTTTCTGAGCTGCTCACAGGCTGCTGGGGATGTGTGAAGCCATGGAAAGAGATTACAGCTTGTCCACAGAACTACATAATACTTCTAGCAGGGATTGAGATCATGGAATCATAGAATGGTTTGATGTGGAAGGAACCTTAAAAGAGTGTCTAGTTCCAGCTCCTCTGCCATGGACAGGGACACCTTTCCTTAGACCAGGTTACTCAAGGCCTTGTTAAACCTGTCCTTGACCACTTCCAGGGAGGGGTGTCAAGGTCATCAAAGTTCATAATGGAGGAGGAAGTTGTTGAGCATGAGAGTGGTGAGAGGCTGGACTGGGTTGCCCAGGGAGGTGGTTGAGGCCCCATGGCTGGAGGTGTTTGAGGCCAGGCTGGCTGAGGCTGTGGGCAGCCTGCTCTAGGGTAGGGTGTCCCTGGGCATAGCAGAGGAGTTGGTCTCTTCTCCCAGACAACCAGCAACAGAACAAGGGGGCACAGCCTCAAGTTGTGCCAGGGGAGGTCTAGTCTGGATGTTAGGAGGAAGTTGTTGTCAGAGAGAGTGATTGGCATTGGAATGGGCTGCCCAGGCAGGTGGTGGAGTTGCTGTCCCTGGAGGTGTTGAAGCCAAGCCTGGCTGGGGCACTTAGTGCCATGGTCTGGTTGCTTGGCCAGGGCTAGGTGCTAGGTTGGACTGGATGAGCTTGGAGGTCTCTTCCAACCTGCTTGATTCTGTGATTCTATGATTTGACAAGTGATAGAATGAGAGGAAATGGACTCAAGTTGCGCCAGAGGAGGTTTAGTTTGGGTATTAGGAAAACTTTCTTCACCAGTCACTGGACACTGGAACAGGCTACCCAGAGAAGTGATGGAGTCACCATCCCTGGAGGTGTTTAAAGAACTTTTGGATGAGGTGCTCAGGGACATGGTGTAACAGTTGTGGAGAGGGAGATCATAGAATCAAGCAGGTTGGAAGAGACCTCCAAGCTCAGCCAGTCCAACCTAGCACCCAGCCCTGCCCAATCAACCAGACCATGGCACTAAGTGCCCCAGCCAGGCTTGGCTTCAACACCTCCAGGGACAGAGACTCCCCCACCTCCCTGGGCAGCCCATTCCAATGCCAATCACTCTCTCTGACAACAACTTCCTCCTAACATCCAGCCTAGACCTGCCCTGGCACAACTCAAGACTGTGTCTCCTTCTCTTGCTGCTTGCCTGGCAGCAGAGCCCAACCCCACCTGGCTACAGCCTCCCTTCAGGCAGCTGTAGGCAGCAATGAGCTCTGCCCTGAACCTCTTCTTGTTGGGTTAATGTGGGACTTGATGACCTTAAGAGCTTTTCCAACCTGGCAATTCCCTGATTCTATGATCCAAAAAGGTTTGTAGATTACTGCTTTTAATGTGATCTGCCCTTCCTTTCAGCACTCCTGTGATGCTCAGCTGGATCTCACAGCACCTAGCTGTGGTGACAATTGCATTTATCTCTATCTCAAGAGGTGGGAGAAATGGAGAGACTTTGATTTACTGCAAGGTGCACAGAGAGCAGCAGCAGAGCTGAACTGATGTGAACTGCTGGCGCTGCCATTCTGCATGGCCTCTCCTTCACCTCTCAGCCCTTCTCCACGGGGATAGAGCAAGGATTTGTGCAATGATGTTAAGCCCAGGGTGATGATGTGTAAGTGCTTCCTGTTCCACACCATCCTTTGGCTGGGGAATCTTATGGAAATTTAGAGGGCTGCAGCAGCTCTGCTATGAGGACAGGCTGAGAGAGTTGGGGCTCTTCAGCCTGGAGAAGAGAAGGCTTCGAGGAGACCTTAGAGTGGCTTTCCAGTATCTGAAGGGAGCCTACAGGAAGGCTGGGGAGGGACTATTGACAAGGTCTGGTAATGTCAGGACGAGGGGGAATGGGTTTAAAGTGGCAGAGGGGAGATTTAGACTGGATGTTAGGAGGAAGTTCTTTACAGTGAGGGTGGTGAGACACTGGAACAGGTTGCCAGGGAGGTTGTGGATGCTTCCTCCCTGGAGGTGTTTAAGGCCAGGCTGGATGAGGCCTTGAGCAGCCTGCTCTAGTGGGAGGTGTCCCTGCCTATGGCTGGGGGTTGGAGCTGGATGATCCTTGAGGTCCCTTCCAACCTAAACCATTCTATGATTCTATGATTCTATGATCTTGGCTTATCACTGGGTCGAGAGGAGTGGTGTAAGTAGAGGCTGTTGTGAGTTGTGACTTCCTCATCTGGAGCTGAGAGTGGGGAGCCTGACCCTTCCACCAAGGTGCTGCAGAGCCTGGCTCATGCCACCAGCTGGGGCACCTGGTTCTAGAGAGGTTCCCAAAGCTGCTGAGCATCCAAAAAGTCTCCTTGAAACATCCTAGGTCTCTGCTGTGGGTCACTTAGCGGCAGCCAGGTAGAGTTCTTCATGCAGATGAATAAACTGGGGGCAGATTTGTCCTCCAAAATGTCATTTGCTGCCTTCTCAGTCTAGTGGTGGCTCCTGTAATTCTGTTCAAATAATGAAAATAGCTTCAGAAAGAAAAATCCTCCTTCTTGTTTGCACATCAGATGATCTCTCTGCATTACCGCTGCTCCTTCCCCGGCACGCAGCACTGCGAGCTCAAGGGGAGACAAAGGCTGGGCTGGGTTTTTATTTGCCTTTTGCAGTCTGTTAATCCAGCTGAGAAGTCACTGGTGCTAGAAATGACTTGTTGGCACTCTTGCACACCACTGTGTTAACAGCCTGCTCTAGCTGGATGCGTTTAGGCAGAAGCTGTCAGAGCTGCTGGCCTGGAAATGCTGGTGTGAAGTGGGGCAGGTCTTATAAAATGATATGCAGCCCTGAGCAGAGGGACCTGGGGGTGCTGGTGGAGGAGAAGCTCAACAGGAGCCAGCAGTGTGCACTTGCAGCCCAGAAAGCCAAGCAGTGCCTGGGCTGCAGCAGCAGAAGTGTGGCCAGCAGGGCCAGGGAGGTGATTCTCCCCCTCTGCTGTGCTCTGCTGAGACCCCAGCTGGAGTACTGCATCCAGTTCTGGAGCCCCTGGGACAAGAGGGCTGTGGAGATGCTGGAGTGTGTCCAGAGCAGGGCCAGGAGGATGCTGAGAGGGCTGCAGCAGCTCTGCTGTGAGCACAGACTGAAAGAGTTGGGGCTGTGCAGGCTGGAGGAAGCTGCGAGGTGACCTTCTTGTGGCCTTCCAGGATCTGAAGGGGGCCTTCAAAAAAGCTGTGGAGGGACTTCTGAGGCTGTGAGGGAGTGTCAGGAGTGGGGGAATGGAGCAAAGATGGAGGTGGGGAGAGTGAGGCTGGAGCTGAGGAGGGAGTTGTTGAGCATGAGAGTGGTGAGAGGCTGGACTGGGTTGCCCAGGGAGGGGGTTGAGGCCCCATGGCTGGAGGTGTTTAAGGCCAGGCTGGCTGAGGCTGTGTGCAGCCTGCTCTAGGGTAGGGTGTCCCTGGTCATGGCAGGGGGGTTGGCACTGGCTGCTCCTTGTGGTCCTTTCCAACCCTGACTGATTCTGTGATTCTGTTTTGCTTCCTAACCGCTTTTGGAGACATCCAAAGTAACTCCACCACATCTCCTGGATCTGAGGTGCTGTCCTCATAGCATCTCAGTGCTTGTTATGATCTTACTCCGTTTCCACCTCCTATTTTCCAAAGGCGTTTGCTTTGGAAGGCATTTAGACATCTCTTTGGGGGACTTCCAGCTCCTGTATCCATATGGTAAGATGGAAATAACATTTTGAGTCAAAGATTTGTGCTCTTTGAAATTTTGTAGCTCTTCAGCAGTTACATTTTGCTGATGTTCACAGCTGCTTCCTCGCCCGCTCAGGTTCCTCTCTGCCCTTCCAAACATCCCCATGGACTTGCACGTAGCTGCCAAAGGATGCAAGTTTGACTTGGAATTGGAATGGGCTTTGGAATAGGTTTCCCAAGGAGGTGCTGGAGTGACTATCCCTGGGGGTGTTCAAGAGATGTGTGGAAATGGCACTTTGGGACAAGTTTGAGTTGGAATTGGAATGGGCCTTGGAATAGGTTGCCCAAGGAGGTGCTGGAGTGACCATCGCTGGGGGTGTTCAAGAAATACATGGGGATGGCACTTTGGGACATGGTTTGGCCATTGGAATGGGCTGCCCAAGGAGGTGGTGGAGTGACCATCCCTGGGGGTGCTCAAGAAAAGACTGGATGGGGCACTTAATGCCATGGCCTGGTTGATTGGCCGGGGCTGGGTGCTAGGTTAGAATCATAGAATCATGGAATGGTTTAGGTTGGAAGAGACCTCAAGAATCATCCAGTTGCAACCCCCTGCCATAGGCAGATGGGACACTCCCCACTAGAACAGGTTGCTCAGGGCCTCATCCAACCTGGCCTTGAACACCTCCAGGGAGGTTGTGGAGCACAGAAGCACAGAATGTGATCAAAGATCAAAGATCAAAGATCACATTTTGTGCTTCTGTGCTCCACAACCTCCCTGGGCAACCTGTGCCAGTGTCTCACCACCCTCACTGCAAAGAACCCTTTCCTAACATCCAGTCTAAGTCTCCCCTCTGCCAGTTTAAACCCATTACTCCTTGTCCTGTCATTACAAGACCTTGTCAATAGTCCCTCCCCAGCCTTCCTGTAGGTCCCCTTCAGATACTGGAAGGCCACTCCAAGGTCTCCTGGAAGCCTTCTCTTCTCCAGGCTGCAGAGCTTGGACTGGATGACCTTGGAGGTCTCTTCCAACCTGGTCGATTCTGTGATACTGTGGTTTCATGGCCATAGTGGTGTTAGGTTGGTAGTTGGAGTCAATGATCTTCTTGAGTCTCTTCCAACCCCTACTATCCTGTGATCCTGTGATCTTAGAGGTCTTTTCCATGATTGTAAATGGAAATTATGGTCTGAATCTATTCCATGATTGCTAAACAAACTCCTTGCCCCTTACCGTAGTAGTCCAACAAGGAGGGACCAAGGCAGTTGGGGCCGTTCAGTCTGAAGAACAGAAGGCTCTGAGGTGACCTTTCAGTATCTTAAGGAGGTCTTAAGAAAGCTGGGGAGGGGCTTTTTAGGATGCCAGGTAGTGATAGAACTGGGGGGAATGGAGCAAAGCTGGAGGTGGGGAGATGCAGACTGGGTGTTAGGAAGAAGTTCTTCACCATGAGGGTGGAGAGACCCTGGACTGGGTTGCCCAGGGAGGTAGTTGAGGCCCCATGGCTGGAGGTGTTTAAGGCCAGGCTGGATGAGGCTGTGTGCAGCCTGCTGTAGGGTAGGGTGTCCCTGGGCATGGCAGGGGGGTTGGAACTGGCTGCTCCTCGTGGTCCCTTCCAACCCTGACTCATTCTATGAAAATCATCTCTGAGATGAGATGATGTCTCAGGGCAGACCTCATTGCTGTCTACAACTACCTGAAGGGAAGTTGTAGCCAGGTGGCTGTTGGTCTCTTCTCCCAGGCAACCAGCAACAGAACATTAGTGCCATGCTCTGGTTGATTGGGCAGGGACTGGTTGAGATTGGAGGTCTCTTCCAATCTGCTTGATTCTATGATTCTCTGACCAATGCTTGTTTGTTTGTAGGAGAACTTTGTGAGGTTTGACTGCTTCCTGGATGCTCCACCTTCTAGTGGAAGGTGCCCCTGCAGCTGTGGAATTTGATCTAGATAATCTTTAAGGTCCTTTCCAAGCCAAACTATTCTGTGATTCTTGGCTTGGAACAGTGCCCTATGGATAAATGAAGCTAGGCAATGTAATTCAGCTCAGGGTTTCATAGAATCATAGAATCAACCAGGGTGGAAGTGCCCTCCAAGCTCATCCAGTCCAACCTAGCACCCAGCCCTACCCAACCAACCAGACCATGGCACTAAGTGCCCCATCCAGGCTTTGCTTGAACACCTCCAGGGACGGTGACTCCACCACCTCCCTGGCTAGCCCATTCCAATGCCAATCACTCTCTCTGTGAAGAGTTGCCTTGCAGATCTCTTCTGCCTAGTATGAAGTGATAAACTGAGATGAAATGGCCTGAAATTGTGCTAGAGGAGGTTTAGATTGAATATTGGCTGGCAGAGTGGTCAGACATTGGGAACAGGCTGCCCAGGAAGGTGCTGGAGTCACCATCCCTGGAGGTGTTCAAAAAACATGTAGACATGGCACTTGGGAACATAGTTCAATGGCAGTGGTGGTGCTAGGTCAACAGTTGGACTCAATGATGTTATTGTCAGCAGGAAACAGCCACTCTGCTTCCATGCCCACCCACACCACACACAGCTCCTTTCATTCTGGGTTTCTCTGTTGATTCTAAATAGCCCCCTCCAGATTGGAAGCTCCCAGGAAAACCTCCTTTGCTCTGAGCCAGGAAGAATCGATGACTTGAGGCTTGTATTCTCCCTCCCTCCTGCTTTCCCTCCCTCACCCACTTTCCACCACAAGTAACATCAGTCCAGAGCTTCCAGGGGGAAGAGAAAGACTCATTGTTTTGAAGGTCAGGGCACAGGGCTGGGGGGGCAGGAGAGAGGTCCTTCTAGGATCTGAAGGAGGCTACAAAAAAGCTGGGGAGGGACATTTAGGCTCACAGGGAGTGTCAGGAGTGGGGGGAATGGAGCAGAGCTGGAGGTGGGGAGAGTGAGGCTGGAGGGGAGGAGGAAGTTGTTGAGCATGAGAGTGGTGAGAGGCTGGACTGGGTTGCCCAGGGAGGTGGTTGAGGCCCCATGGCTGGAGGTGTTTAAGGCCAGGCTGGCTGAGGCTGTGTGCAGCCTGCTCTAGGGTAGGGTGTCCCTGGGCATCGCAGGGGGGTTGGAACTGGCTGCTCCTTGTGGTCCCTTCCAACCCTGACTGATTCTCTGATACTCTCACAGAAGGATTGGTGGCTTTGCTTCTCCTTAGGCTTTTTCAGTGTGGATCTGGAGAAACTGGAGCACCACCTGAACACCTTGCTGCCAAGATCATGTCACAGAAATGAAGCTGTTGGAGTGGGTCCAGAGGGAAGCAATAAAAAGTCAGACTCACAGGAACTCTGCTGTGAGGACAGGCTGAGAGTGTTGGCTTTGTTCATCCTGGAGAAGGGTCTGGGGAGACCTCATTGCAGCCTTTCAGTGCTTAAAGGGGAGGTGGTGGCATCACCATCCCTGGAGCTGTTTAAGAGGAGACAGGATGAGGCACTTCTAGTGCCATGGTTTAGTTAATTAGAAGAGTTAGGTGATAGGTTGGACTCAATGATCTTAGAGGTCTTTTTCCAACCTAGTTGATTCTGTGGTTCTGTGACAGGACAAGGAGTGATGGTTTTAAACTTAAAGAGGGAGATTCAGGCTAGACAGAAGCAATGCTTTTGTCTTAGAGTGATGAAACACTGTCCTATGATTCTAGGGGAGCAGAGATGGCTGAGCCTCACTGCCACCTCCAGCCTTGCATTATCCATAGTGACAGCCCTGCAGGTAGGGAGCAGTCTGTGACTGGGGCAGGCATAAAACCTTCAAGGGAGGGGAATAAATACAATAAACTGAAGTAAAAAAGGAGGAAAGGCATAAGAGATGGGATGTAGGGAATGCCAAGGGAGGGGAAGGTGCTTCTCTCTGTGCTGAGCAGAGGAGTTGCTGAGAAATGATACAGGCAGGTCCCTGCTTGAGGCTTAAAATTGACAATTGAGTTTTGAACCCAGCCCTGACTGTATGGATCCCTCTCTGAGCCCTCTGTGTGTGTGTGGAGTGAGGCAGGACAGGGAGGAGGGAATTTTCCTGCCAGCAGTCAGGACTTTATCCTGCAGCAATGTATGTGTGGGTGGACCCTTGACACCAGAGGCTTTGGAGAAGGGTGATGAGAACGATTAGGAGCCTGGGAAACCTTTACCCAACAGGCCTCTGAAACAGTGAAGGACAGACACCTTCCAAAGAAAGTGAATCAGAAATGCCCTGGACAAAGCCTGCAGACCCCTGCAGAGCTTGGCTTCTAGGACTTCTTAGGGGAGCACACCAAGGGCCTTCTCTCAGGAGATAACACAAAGTGTTTGGCATGTCATAAAATGATATGCAGCCCTGAGGAGAGGGACTTGGGGGTGCTGGTGGAGGAGAAGCTCAACAGGAGCCAGCAGTGTGCACTTGCAGCCCAGAAAGCCAAGCAGAGCCTGGGCTGCAGCAGCAGAAGTGTGGCCAGCAGGGCCAGGGAGGGGATTCTCCCCCTCTGCTGTGCTCTGCTGAGACCCCACCTGGAGTACTGCATCCTGGGACTGGAGGGTTGTGGAGATGCTGGAGTGTGTCCAGAGCAGGGCCAGGAGGAT
>WAAF01008035.1:77507-89087 GCA_013400475.1 Tricholaema leucomelas
TCCTTGTGGTCCCTTCCAACCTAAACCATTCTGTGCTTCTCTGACACTACCTAGCTGCGGCACCACGCTCAGGGAGTTGCTCCCAAAGCCACGTTTTGAGTTTCTGCTGTGCACTCAAAGTCAACCTGAAAAAGGATCAGAGCAATGTCTCCAACACTTGCAAAACAGGTTGGCTGAGGCTTCAACTGGGGAGGGGAGTGGAAATCAAGATGCTCTTTATAGCATCAAATCAGTACAGCCAGCTGGCATGCAGATGGGCTGATGTATCGTCTGCTGTCAAAGGAGGTGTACCAAGGAGTGAGGTCTGAAGTCAGAGTCACATATAGAGAAGGTTGTTTGCAGGGGTTGGCTTGTCCTAGAGACACTTCATGTGTGGCAGAAGACAGGGAGACTTACAACTTGATGTCTTGGATTCTGGATTGATGAAAATCTAAACAGGAGCCTGCAGTGTGAGTGCAGCCCAGACAGCAACCCTGTGCTGGGCTGCAGCAAGAGCAGTGTGGGCAGCAGGGCAAGGGAGGGGATTCTGCCCCTTGGCTCTGCTCTCCTCAGACCCCACCTGCAGTCCTGGGTGCAGTTTTGGAGCCCCCAGCACAAGGAGGACATGGAACTGTTGGAGCCAGTCCAGAAGAGGCCACAAAGATGCTCAGAGGGCTGCATCAGCTCTGCTCTGAGGACAGGCTGAGAGAATTTGGACTCTTCAGCATGGAGAAGAGAAGGCTTGGAGGAGACCTTGGAGTGGCCTTGCAGTACCTGAACAGTACCTACAGGAAGGCTGGGGAGGGACTACTGAGAAGGTCTTGTAATGACAGGATGAGGAGGAATGGATTTAAACTGGCAGAGGGGAGATTCAAACTAGATGTTAAGAAGTTCTTTGCAGTGAGGGTGGTGAGACACTGGCACAGGTAGCCCAAGGAGGTGGTGGAAGCCTCATCCCTGGAGGTGTTTAAGGCCAGGCTGGATGTGGCTGTGAGCAACTTGATCTAGTATGAGGTATCCTTGGCAGTGGGGTTGGAACTGGATGATCCTTGAGTGCCTTCTAGCCCTGACAATTCTGTGATTCTAAGAGCCTGCCATGAGCCACTTGATGCTGTTAATGCTGCCATTAAACCTAGGTGAGGTGAAGCGTGGAGCTGCCGCTCCTATGTGCTTGGCATTGCAGATAGGATTGAGTTGATGAGCACCACTTGGGGATGGGAAGAGTCAAGATTTGCATCTGTAATTAAGAAGAAGAGCTTTTAAAGCCTATTCTTTGCATTTCTTTGTACGTGATGCCTCCTGCTAACCAAAGGTGGCTGGAGTTGTGGAGGAAGGTGAGAAGCCAGAATGACACGTTTGGGGTTTCCATGCTTGCCTCTCCTGTGTGCATTACTGCACACTCAGCTCTAATTTAGGCAAGGTTTGACCTTCTTTTACTTTTTTTCTTTTTAAAGTGTGGAAAGGGCTTGGTCAAAATTTGGATTCATTTCCTTCAAAGCATGGGAGAGTTCTGACTAAGTTTATTTTTAAAGAAAAATCAAAATCAACCAAGTGTCAGTTTCTTAGAATCATAGAATCCACCAGGTTGGAAGAGACCTCCAAGCTCACCCAGCCCAACCTAGCACCCAGCCCTGGCCAATCAACCAGACCATGGCACTAAGTGCCCCAGCCAGGCTTGGCTTCAACACCTCCAGGCACGGCGACTCCACCTCCCTGGGCAGCCCATTCCAATGCCAATCACTCTCTCTGACAACAACTTCCTCCTAACATCCAACCTGTACCTCCCCTGCCACAGCTTGAGGCTGTGTCCCCTTCTTTTGTTGCTTTTTGCCTGGGAGAACAGACCAACCTCACCTGGAGCACCAGATCAGATTGCTCAAGACCTCATCCAAGCTGGTCTTGAACACCTCCATGGAGAGAGCATCTGCAACCTTCCTGGACATGTTCCAGTGTCTCACCACCCATTGTAAAGAATTTGTCTCTAATCTCTTCTTCAGATCTGCCCTCCTCAAGCTTCATTCCCTCTTTGCTATCCTTACAAGCCCTTGTAAAATCTCCCTTCCTGACTTTCTTATAGGCTTCCTTCAGGTACTGAAAGGCTGCTTTAAGATCTCCCCAGAGCTTGCTATTCTGCAGGCTGAACAGCCCCAACTCGATGCCATTTGCAGCCCCAGCTCTATGTCATATGCAGCCCCAACTCCATGTCTTATACAGCCCCAACTTGATGCCATTTGCAGCCCCAACTCTATGTCACATACAGACCCAGCTCTATGTCATTTACAGCCCCAACTCAATGCCATTTGCAGCCCCAGCTCGACGTCATTTGCAGTGCAGCCCCAGCTCTATGTCTTGTATAGCCCCCAACTCTATGTCATTTGCAGACCCACCTCTATGCCACATACAGCCCCAACTCTGTCTTATATAGCCCCCAACTCTATGCCATTTGCAGCTCAAATTCTGTCATATGCAGCCCCAACTCTATGTCATATACACCCCCAACTCTATGCTATTTGCAGCCCCAACTCTATGTCACATACAGCCCCAACTCTATGCCATTTCCAGCTCCAATTCTATGTCATATACAGCCCCAACTCTATGCCATTTACAGCCCCAACTCTATGTCACATACAGCCCCAACTCTATGCCATTTCCAGCTCCAATTCTATGTCACATACAGCCCCAACTCTATGCCATTTCCAGCTCCAATTCTATGTCACATACAGCCCCAACTCTATGCCATTTCCAGCTCCAATTCTATGTCACATACAGCCCCAACTCTATGCCATTTCCAGCTCCAATTCTATGTCACATACAGCCCCAACTCTATGCCATTTCCAGCTCCAATTCTATGTCACATACAGCCCCAACTCTATGCCATTTCCAGCTCCAATTCTATGTCACATACAGCCCCAACTCTATGCCATTTCCAGCTCCAATTCTATGTCACATACAGCCCCAACTCTATGCCATTTCCAGCTCCAATTCTATGTCACATACAGCCCCAACTCTATGCCATTTGCAGCCCCAACTCTATGTCACATACAACCCAAACTCTATGCCATTTGCAGCCCCAACTCTATGTCACATACAGACCCAACTCTATACCATTTGCAGCCCCAACTCTATGTCTTATACAGCCCCAACTCCATGCCATTTACAGCTCCAACTCTATGACATTTGCAGCCCCAACTCTGTGTCCCATACAGCCCCAACTCTATGTCACATACAGACCCAACTCTATACCATTTGCAGCCCCAACTCTATGTCTTATATAGCCCCAACCCCATGCCATTTACAGCTCCAACTCTATGACATTTGCAGCCCCAACTCTGTGTCCCATACAGCCCCAACTCTATGCCATTTCCAGCTCCAATTCTCTGTCATATACAACCCCAACCCCATGCCATTTGCAACCCCAATTCTTTGTCATATACTTGGTTTTTTTTCACTTGGAATAGTTTGGGCAACATGGAAAATAGTCTTCTCCATCCTTCTTGGCCTCATGCAAGATAACTCATGCAGAATTAAGAACTAACTTTTTAGGTTTAAACACCACTGCATCCACATGTTCCAGTGCCCAGATAGCAGATCAGGACCTCAATCTGCTCCCACCACAGACCTTAGCTGATCCTTTTCAGACATGTCCTGCATCCATACAAAGACCTCCATTCTACCACTGACAAGCAAGCAGTGTGAGAAGCTATTTGATCTGCTGTGGGAATGCCACAGCTCTGGTTCAGCCCTCTTAATCCAAATAATAACAAGGAAAAGTTTGAAGGCTTAGTTTGGAATTGGATACCTCTCCAAAAATAGTCTCTCCCAAGAGATATCTCCTACTTCCTGCTGGGCTGGAAAAGCTGTGCTGACAGCCCTTGTGCTTGGATATTTAGGATGTGGAGATGCTGGAGTGTGTCCAGAGAAGGGCCAGGAGGATGCTCAGAGGGCCGCAGCAGCTCTGCTGTGAGCACAGACTGAAAGAGTTGGGGCTGTGGAGTCTTGAGAAGAGGAGGCTCCCAGGTGACCTTCTTGTGGCCTTCCAGCATCTGAAGGGGGCTACAAAAAAGCTGGAGAGGGACTTTTGAGGCTGTGAGGGAGTGGCAGGAGTGGGGAGATGGAGCAAAGCTGAAGGTGGGGAGAGTGAGGCTGGAGGTGAGGAGGAAGTTGTTGATCATGAGAGTGGTGAGAGGCTGGACTGGGTTGCCCAGGGAGGTGGTTGAGGCCCCATGGCTGGAGGTGTTTAAGGCCAGGCTGGCTGAGGCTGTGTGCAGCCTGCTCTAGGGTAGGGTGTCCCTGGGCATGGCAGGGGGGTTGGAATTACTTGATCATAGAATCAGCCAGCTTGGAAGATACCTCCAAGCTCAGCCAGCCCAACCTAGCACCCAGCCCTGCCCAACCAACCAGACCATGGCACTAAGTGCCCCAGCCAGGCTTGGCTTCAACACCTCCAGGGACAGCAACTCCACCACCTCCCTGGGCAGCCCATTCCAATGCCAATCACTCTCTCTGACAACAACTTCCTCCTGACATCCAGCCTAGGCCTCCACTGGCACAGCTTGAGGCTGTGTCCCCTTCTTCTGTTGCTGCTTGCCTGGCAGAAGAGCCTAACCCCACCTGGCTACAGCCTCCCTTCAGGCAGCTGCAGACAGCAATGTGCTCTGCCCTGAGCCTCCTCTTCTGCAGGCTGCACACCCCCACTTCTCTCAGTCTCTCCTCACAGGACTTGAGGTCCCTTCCAACCCCGACTGATTCTATGATTCTATGATCTCCTGGATCCTAGAGCATGAAGGAATGCAAAATAATAGGAGAAATCTGTGGCACTTGTTAAGTTTCAGAAGGGTGTTTGGTTGGAGCTTTGGACAGTGTCCACCCACACCCCTCCTGCATAGGAAGGCACTGGAGCCAAACCCCAATATTTACAAATAGTTTTGAGATCTTCCAGGTTTTGAAGCTCAAGAATTTTTGAGTTCTTCCAGGCTAGTCCCTCTATCTATAAATAATAGCTTTTGGCTTGCATGCATCTCAGCTGCTGGAAAGTGTGGACCCCGAACAGGGCTCCCTGCATCCAGAGCTGTGCTGGCTCCATCTTCATGTGCTCAGAAGTGGAGGGAGGCATTGCAGTACAAAAGAAAAACAGAAGGAAGAGAAAGAAACAACAAACTTCTGTTCTTTGGAAGGTCTCTGACAGTCTCAAGGAATAGCTGATACCATCTGCTGTATCTTAGTAGTTTGTCATCAGGAGTCTTTGGGACAATGTGGCCAGAAGGACAAGGGAGGTTCTTCTGCCCCTGTGCTCAGCACTGCTCAGGCCACAGCTTGAGTGCTGTGTCCACTTGTGGGCTCCTGAACTGCAGAGAGATGTTGAGGTGCTGGAAGGTGTCCAGAGAAGGGCAACAAAAGTGGGGAGGGGCCTGGAGCACAGCCCTGTGAGGAGAGGCTGAGGAAGCTGGAGGTGTGCAGCAGAAGAGGAGGCTCAGGGCAGAGCTCATTGCTGTCTACAACTACCTGAAGGGAGGCTGTAGCCAGGTGGGGTTGGGCTCTGCTGCCAGGCAAGCAGCAAGAGAACAAGGGGAGACAGCCTCAAGTTGTGCCAGGGGAGGTCTAGGCTGGATGTTAGGAGGAAGTTGTTGTCAGGGAGAGTGATTGGCATTGGAATGGGCTGCCCAAGGAGGTGGTGGAGTCGCCCTCCTTGGAGGTCATAGGATCCCAGGCTCACAGAATGTTAGGGGTTGGAAGGGACCCAAGGAGATAATCAAGTCCAAAGCCCCTGCCAGAGCAGGACAATGCTATCTAACACAGATCACAGAGGAACACATCCAGGAACACATCTGTTCAAGCAAAGCCTGGATGAGGCACTTAGTGCCATGGTCTGGTTGGTTGGCCAGGGCTGGGTGATAGGTTGGGCTGGATGAGCTTGGAGGTCTCTTCCAACCTGCTTGATTCTATGATTCTGTGATTCTCCTGCTTTAAGTTTTCCAGAGGCATTACTGGGACAATGTGTGCAGCTGATATTTCACCTCCCTGTCTCCCCAGCCACAGCAGTCCCAGCTTTAAAAGCCATGTCAGGAAGAGCAGTTCAGAAACAATCTCAACCTTTCCTGACTTGTTTTTCCCCATCTGTTTTTAACAGCCTGTTCTTGCCACTTGGACCCTTCTGGGCTCAATCTTGTGATCCCTGATGTAGGATGACATTTGCAGTTTATTAGGAATGCTTTTGTTTATTTGCTGGGTGGGTTGGTTGGGGTTTTTTTTCTCTCTTTTCTTCTTTTTTTCCCCCTTTTCCTTTCCCCTAGGTTGTGTGGAGGCTTTCTGCCTCGGCTGCCAACACAAACCTCCCCTCCGTGCCGGGAGGTGCCACCCACACCCGTCCTCTCTGAAATCAGGACAGATATCTCAGCACTTGCAAGTCCTTTGTGTGGTTTGAGGGGCTCTGATTAAACAAAAAAAGAAAAGGGAAGATGATTATTTTTTTTTTCTCTCTGTCCTTTTCTACCATTTCATAATAAAAAAGACAGGTCCTGGAGTGATGAAGCAAATGAGCTTTGCATAAGGAGTCTGGTTTGGGTTTTTAAGCTTGCTTAAGGAAGACCACCAAGAATCATAGAATCAAGCAGGTTGGAAGAGACCTCCAAGCTCACCCAGCCCAACCTAGCACCCAGCCCTGTCCAATCAACCAGACCATGGCACTAAGTGCCTCATCCAGGCTTGGCTTGAACACCTCCAGGGACATCCTCATAGATAATCTCAGGAGATGTGGGTTAGATCACAGAATCAACCAGGTTGGAAGAGACCGCCAAGCTCACCCAGCCCATCCTAGCACCCAGCGCTGTCCAATCAACCAGACCATGGCACTAAGGGCCTCATCCAGGCTTGGCTTCAACACCTCCAGGCACAGAGACTCCACCACCTCCCTGGGCAGCCCATTCCAATGCCAATCACTCTCTCTGACAACAACTTCCTCCTAGCATCCAGCCTATGCTGTTGGCTTTCCTTGACTGGATAGGGCTGGTTGATAGATTGACCTGGATGAGCTTGGAGGTCTTTTCCAGCCTGGTTTATTCTATGCTTTTAGAGTTTACTCAGCCTGTGTCTGCTTTTATTAGCAGATTGTGTTGCCTGTTGTGTTCAGGTGGGAATTTGCTTCTGTGTTGAGAGTGGCTGGATCAGCCTTATAGAATCATAACATGGTTTAGGTTGGAAGGGACCTCAAGGATCAGCCAGTTCCAACCCCCTGCCATAGGCAGGGACACCTCCCACTAGAACAGGTCACTCAAGGCCTCATCCAACCTGGCCTTGAACACCTCCAGGGAGGTTGTGGAGCACAGAAGATCAAAGATCACATTCTGTGCATCTGTGCTCCACATCCTCCCTGGGCAACCTGTGCCAGTGTCTCACCACCCTCACTGCAAAGAATTTTCTCCTAACATCTAGTTTAACTCTTCCCTCTGCCAGTTTAATCCCATTCCTCCTCATCCTATCCTTACAAGGCCTTGTCAATAGTCCCTCCCCAGCCCTCCTGCAGTTCCTCTTCAGCTCCTGGAAGGCCACTAGAAGGTCTCTAATAAGCCTTCTCTTCTCCAGGCTGAAGAGCCCAAATTCTCTCAGCCTGTCCTCAGAGCAGAGCTGCTGCAGCACTCTGAGCATCTTTGTGGCCTCCTCTGGACTGGCTCCAACAGTTCCATGTCCTTCTTGTGTTGGAGGCTCCAGAACTGCACACAGCCTTCACATCACTCTGCCTGTCCATTTTTGCATACAAAGCACCTCTCTTCCCTGTGCAGTGCTGGGCAAGCAATGATGAGTGTCAATGGCAGGGCAATATTCAGACTGCAGTTCAGCTCTGCCCATAGCATGCTACTCTCTGTGACCTACATATCCCTCTCTTAAACCTTCTTTTTGATCTTGCCTTAAAGAAATAAATCAAGTGATAGCTTTTGGAGACCTGAAGTTAGTTCCTGGCTGGCACAAATTTCACTGTAAGACTTCAGGGATCACAGAATCACAGAACTTTAGAGGTTGGAAGGGACCTCCAGAGATCATCCAGTCCAAACCCCCTGCCCAGGCAGCATCCCCTAGGGTAGTTCACACAGGAATGCATCCAGGTGGGTTTGGAAAGGCTCTAGAGAAGGAGACTGCACAACCTCTCTGGGCAGCCTGCTCCAGGGCTCTGTCTCTGTCACCCTCACTGGAGAGAGATTTCGCCTCATGTTGAGGTCAAGGCTTCTCTGTTCCAGTTTGTGTCCATTGCTCCTTGGCTTATTGCTGTGGATCACTGAAAAGAGCTTGGCCCCCTCCACTTGACAGACACTCCTCAGATGTTTATGGACATTGATCAGATAGAATCAGAGAATCATAGAATCAACCAGGTTGGAAGAGACCTCCAAGCTCCAGGACCCTCTCTGCCTGGCTGCTCTCATCCACTCTGTCCCCAGCCTGTAGCGCTGCTTGGGGTTGTTGTGGCCAAAGTGCAGAACTCTGCACTTGGCCTTGTTCAGTCTCATCCCATTGGCCTCTGCTCACTCATCCAGCCTGGCAAGGTCCCTCTGCAGGGCTCTCCTACCCTCCAACAGCTCCAGACCTGCACAGCACTGGTCAGGCCACATCTTGAGTACTGTGTCCAGTTCTGGGCTCCTCAATTCAACAGAGAGGTTGAGGTGCTGGAAGGTGTCCAGAGAAAGGCAACGAAGGCTGGTGAGGGGCCTGGAGCAGAGCCCTGTGAGGAGAGGCTGAGGGAGCTGGGGGTGTGCAGCCTGCAGAAGAGGAGGCTGAGGGCAGAGCTCATTGCTGTCTGCAGCTGCCTGAAGGGAGGCTGTAGCCAGGTGGGGTTGGGCTCTGCTGCCAGGCAAGCAGCAACAGAAGAAGGGGACACAGCCTCAAGCTGTGCCAGGGGAGGTCTAGGCTGGATGTTAGGAGGAAGTTGTTGTCAGAGAGAGTGATTGGCATTGGAATGGGCTGCCCAGGGAGGTGGTGGAGTCGCCCTCCCTGGAGGTCACAGGATCCCAGGCTCACAGGATGTTAGGGGTTGGAAAGGACCCAAGGAGATCATCCAGTTCAACCCCCCTGCCAGAGCAGGACAATACTAACACAGATCACAGAGGAACACATCCAGGAACACATCTGTTCAAGAACAGACTGGCTGGGGCACTTAGTGCCATGGTCTGGTTGATTGGCCAGGGCTGGGTGCTAGGTTGGACTGGATGATCTTGGAGGTCTCTTCCAATCTGCTTGATTCTGTGGTCCTGTATGATTCTGTGACTCCATCCACAGCTCTCAGTCTTCTCCAGACTAAACAGCCACAGAGCTCTGTCTCTTGGATCCTTGGTTGCTTTTCTAAACCACTTGCAGCTGTACCGTAGCAGCCCAGGAAGCATGCAGTGGTGTGAGTGCAATCTGAACAGAGGGCAGTGGTGTTTCCTGGCCTTTGCATCCAAAAAAATCAGTTTTGAAATCAACAGGAGAGAGTCCTGTGAGCATCCAGCTGTGGAAGGACAGGCTCCAAGGTGGTGTGGGTTCTCGTGCACCTCACTGTGACTGCCAGCGCTTGCCTCACAAGGAGCAGGTGCTCCACCTCATCTTCTTGGCAGAGGAGCAAGGAAAACACAGGGGCCAGATTGTGCATCTCCAGCAGGCTTATATTTATTAGACTGAACTGAAGGTCAGCTACATTCCTAAACTGGGAGGGTAGATCCAGCAAGTGCCACGTGGCTGCAGTGAGCTGGGAGTGGAGGTGAAGTGGTGGAAAAGTTGTGGATGTCCTATCCCTGGGAGTGCTCAAGGCCAGATGGGACTGGGATTTGAGCAACATCATGAGCAACCTCAAGAGGTTCAACAAGACCAAGTGCAAGGTCCTGCAGCTGGGTGGAGGCAATGCCAAGCACAAATGCAGGCTGGGCAGTGAGTGGCTGGAGAGCAGCCCCGAGGAGAGGGACTTAGGGGTGCTGGTGGAGGAGAAGCTCAACAGGAGCCAGCAGTGTGCACTTGCAGCCCAGAAAGCCAAGCAGAGCCTGGGCTGCAGCAGCAGAAGTATGGCCAGCAGGGCCAGGGAGGGGATTCTCCCCCTCTGCTGTGCTCTGCTGAGACCCCACCTGGAGTACTGCATCCAGTTCTGGAGCCCCTGGGACAAGAGGGCTGTGGAGATGCTGGAGTGTGTCCAGAGCAGGGCCAGGAGGATGCTGAGAGGGCTGCAGCAGCTCTGCTGTGAGCACAGACTGAAAGAGTTGGGGCTGTTGTGTCTGGAGAAGAGAAGGCTCCCAGGTGACCTTCTTGTGGCCTTCCAGCATCTGAAGGGGGCTACACAAAAGCTGTGGAGGGACTTTTGAGTGTTAGGAGTGGGGGGAATGGAACAAAGCTGGAGGTGGAGAGGTTCAGCATGGAGGTGAGGAGGAAGTTGTTGAGCATGAGAGTGGTGAGAGGCTGGACTGGGTTGCCCAGGGAGGTGGTTGAGGCCCCATGGCTGGAGGTGTTTAAGGCCAGGCTGGCTGAGGCTGTGTGCAGCCTGCTCTAGGGTAGGGTGTCCCTGGGCATGGCAGGGGGGTTGGAACTGGCTGCTCCTTGTGGTCCCTTCCAACCCTGACTGATTCTACGATTCAACATGGTCTAGTGGAAGATGTCCTTCTCCATGGGAGGGGGTTGGAGTAGATGACCTTTGAATGTCCCTTCCAAACCAAACCATTCTGTGGGGCTGATGCATTTTTCTTTGACTGAGCTCACACTTCTGTAAACCTTCAGGACCAAACCTTTGATTGCTGAGATTTGGGCAGGATCCTCTGATCAAATGCAGGTGTTGCTGATCTCTTGTCCTCCACTTACAGTCCTCTATGTGCAAGCCACAGTCATGATCATTTGCTCACCACGTGGGAAATCTTTTGTCCTTTGCCATCAGGATCAGAACCTGGGTCTGTAACTGTGGAATTTGTGCAACCAAAAATCGTTTATGCATAACCAAAAACACTCCAAAAAAGCTTGCAAAGTGCCAGGAGTTCAGAACTGCTGTGTCTGCTTTTTCATTCTTAGACTTCCCAGGAAAGCAGAGATCCCTCTGGAGACTCCACAACTCTGATTGCTTCCAGCCAAGCAGCAGCAGGGGCATGTTTCTGTCCAGTGAATCTGGTTTCTGCATCAGCTTTCCCAGCTTACACCTGGCTCCCTCTTTCTGTGCTTCCTTCCAGTGCTGGAGGGCTACCCCCAACAGGTCACAGGATGTGAGGTGTTGGAAGGGACCCAAGGAGATCATCCAGTCCAACCTCCCTGCCAGAGCAATTGCCCAGCATTTTCTAAAGGAGCTATTGAAAGTGTCTCAGGTGGAAAACCCAAATCTGATATTGGAGGAGTTATTGCTCTGAAGGAGGAAAAATGATTCTGATACACCTTGGATCTCAGGCTCACAGAATGTCAGGGGCTGGAAGGGACCCAAGGAGATAATCCAGTCCAACCCCCTGCCAGAGCAGGACCACACAATCTAGCACAGATCACAGAGCAGCACATCCAGACAGGCCTTGAAAGGCTCCAGAGAAGGAGACTCCACAACCTCTCTGGGCAGCCTGTGCCAGGGCTCTGGGACCCTTACAGGAAGGAAGTCCCCCCTCGTCTTGAGCTGGAACCTCCTGT